>KK114184.1:319010-334557 GCA_000611955.2 Stegodyphus mimosarum | reverse complement strand
GTAGGGAAATTAAGTTAATTGAGTAATTAATGAGTTATCAAAATTTAATCTTTCATATTCCAAACTTATGCTACACAACGTGCATTTTGCTTAATTTCTGTTTAACTTTGTTTCACCTTAATTGAGGTTTTTCTTACTTAAGTTTCTACATTCTTAGCTTTCGTTATTCGCGAAACTTGTAAACAGCAGACAACGGAACTTTGTGTATTTTCCACTTAATATTTGAATTTAAATATACTTAATTTGAGTTCACATGTTTTGATTTATACTACTAGAAGTAGAAAAATTTGATCTTCAATTGAGACTACTTTCGAATCAATAGCTAAATTAGTATTTGAGTTATAGTTTTTTATTTAATTAATTTTCCTACTTTGGTGAGGTTTCAAAGGAAAGGGGGTGGAATTACTGATAAGAGCATTTCCAGCAAGGAGTTGTATGTTTCCACATCAACTGTCCCCAGGTGTTACTTGGCGTGTTTTTTTTGGCAAGTGTAGAATTAATGGTTGAACTGACAATTAGAAAAGTGTGAAATTTTATACAGCGTAAGGCGGGGTGTGACGAAAAAGCTTTTTCACCGCTTTTGGGGGTTTGGGATTTCTGGCACTCCCTCGTAACAAAAACGCGTTGCAGGAGTCGCTCATTCTCTTTTCGAACGCTTTTTCCGTGATTCCTGAATGAAGAAGTAGCTCGGAGAAGTAGCAGGGCTTATTGCTTCCTCAATATGTTGCTTACGATTACCAGCTAAACAGATTTTATTTTACGGCCTTCCTCCATTACGGGTACCCCTGCGTAACGTTATCTTCTTTTAAGGGTATTTTTGGCCCTCCTAATACTTCAGAAATATCATTTCGGCAATTAATATCGACTACTGAAAATGAACGCTAAGTAAAATGAAAGCTACTCTACTACATTTGGTTACTCCTTCATCTCCACCATGCTTATTGAGTTTCCTGGAAGTCCACCGGGGTTTGGTGGCTGCAGTGTCCATGTTTCCAGTTTAGCCTAGCACAGATCTGCTCGAGGTTTCTGCTTAAGCCAAGGATCCGGTTAATATTTCGACGATGGTTATCCGTTCCAGTCTGCCGGGAGCCGACCACTCCGTGTTCCATCTCCAGCTCGTATATCTGTTTTCTGAGAGAGATTCCAGGAATCTCTCCTCAAGGCCTTGTTACATTTTTGTGATTGAGAAGACCATTGCTGGAGGACATAGTGCTGTGTCAACTGTATTTAGATAAGCCTTTCCCTTTTTGTCGTTTCCTTTCCCTTTACTGGGTTTAATCTTAAAATAGGTTTTCTGTAATTGTAACTCTACACGATCTAGTTTGAATTATTTAAAAGGGATCTCCTTATATAAATTTTTACTGGCTTAATTTAGATTGATTTTCTTTGAAGAATTGAAACGTCGATGAATTTAAAATTTTGTTTTTTTTTGTTGAGCATACTTTCCTTGCTGAGGTTGAAGTAATCGAAATCTGTAATTAATTTGTTAAGGTTTTTAATACTTGTAACTTATCTAAAAAGGGGGGTCTCACGTGCAACTCTGTTTAATGTAAATTTATGATGGCAAATTTATTGATTGATCTGAATAGTAGAATTAATTTTTCTGTGCAATAATAAGTTGAGTTAAAATATAATTTAAGAAATAAAATAATTTTTGTTTAGGAAGTATTTATTTGTTATGAAATGAAATTGTTATGCTTTTTTAATAATTTAATTTTTTAAGGAAATGAAAATTGTCACTAGAAACAAAGACTGTTAAGAAAATGATTATGATTTTAAAAAATTCCATATGTTTGTTAAACAATTTGTTCCGCTGTTAATGCTTAAAATTTTTCTTCACTCTCCGGAGAGTCGACTAAATTAATTAATAGGTATTGATTCGTACATAAATTATCTAATTGAAAAATAAAATCCTAATTGAAAAATAATTGAAAAATAAAATTTAAGGTTCCTTAAAATTTAAAAGTCTTTATTGTGTTTTTGTTATGTTTAAGTTACTTATTTTTATTACATGATCTATCTTAAATTCACTAGCATCCAGGTTCGTAGGGTTGTTCGGGTACAATAATTCCCAACGCAGTGTGGTTTATTTAGTTAGTTTGGAGGCAAAATTGTTAACTTTGTTCTGTGGTGTCCTCCCAAAAGGCACTACCGAGCATAGGTTACATTTGGTTTGCCGCAGAGGTTTTACACAAGTAATTTATAAACTTCCAAACGCTAAAAAGGAATTAATATTGTTATGAAGTTTCGTGACTTTATAATCATAATCTAAGATTCATACAAATATTCATTAAATCGTAAATATTTTTAATTTTTAATTTATTCAAATAATGGAGTTGATGTCGGGTCAGCCAAATAGCAAGGACCTTTTGACGGAGTAGTTACTTTAAGAGATAAAGAGTTCAAGATCATTTCTGCAATGCGAAATTGGATCGCGAGGCAATAGATCCATACAAAAATTGCAGATATCACATAGCAATTTAATATTTTAATGCCATTCTCAATGGTATGGTAATTAGTTGAGACTGACTAGTAGCTTTTATATTATATGATGCACCTTTGTTGTTCTAATACCGAAAAATAACATTAATTCCTGTTATCAAAAAATAGAATAATATATAAACAAATGAAAAAATAAAATAAAGTTGCCAAAAGGAAATCATTACGAGCAGGATTCTCTATTTTCTTTCCGAGATGCTTCACGTGCGTTAATTGCATTGCACTGCACCTTCAATTGATAATAGTTGATTGCATCGTTATTGAGAGACGTTCAAGTATGCAATTTCTACTCTTATAAAATGTTGCGAACATCAGTTGTAACATTCGAAAGCGTGACTCTCCATTTTCGCTACTTTTTAAAACAGCGAGTTTTGGTTCAAACGAAGTGGCTTGCTTTTTTGTTCGCACAGTTGCTATCAACACTTGATTTTCTCTTTTCTTCAGTTATTTTTACTATTATATTTTTTCTTCTCGACTTCGTACAAATTCACTCTTTTCGAACAAGTTGTTCTTATCTGTGAAAGTTCATAAGGCATCTGTATTGTTTTAGAACAAATAAAATAATGAATGAAACATTCTTTTAAAAATGTAGACATTTTATTTAAGATAGGATTTATAATTTCTTTGAAAACTTCTCCTAGCTACGCTGCACTGGTGAGGTACACAATGATCTGATCAACTAAGTACTCAACAGCAAATTTGTGTAAAATGTCAAATATCAGAAACCGAATGAAATAGCAATGCTTGGGAAAATCTGAAACACGTTTAAAGAAAATTTCCTATACTATCCATACGTATTTCTATTTTATTAATAAATAATGATATCGAATATACTTAAAGTTTAATAATTTTAAGCTGAAGCGCATGTGAATCGTTCAAACGTTAGATGCCTGCAATGAAATAAAGTACGAAAATAAAATTTTGTTAAAATTATATATACATTCTTATCGTGAAACTCTATGTTGCCATTCAGACCAGTGATGCGTGATGTGAGTTTGAACATAGCACGTTGATAATGAAAGTTAGAAGGAAATTTATTGAACTTCCCGATGCAAATTGCCTCTAAATTTTCAGAAGTGATCAGGCATGTGACAACAGGCAACAGGCGCACTATGTGGCATTTCGCAATCGCTCGTAATCCCAGAACAGGTGTAAGGGTAAGTGCCCGCAGTATTTGCAGTCACAGACTGGCAAACGTAAAGCCATCTCTAGAATTTGATGTATGTAGTTGCAGGTGAATATGTATTACGTTATGTTTTATTACATTAGTTACCTCAAGCCACAATGACAGTCTGCTACACCGCTGACTTATATTTTCGGGTAACTGTTGAAAACCTTTTTTAATTCGGAAAAGTTAAACAATTTCGCTATAAAGCATTTGCCAGCGTGAGCTGCCAACCATACCGCCAACTGGATACTACTATCTTTTCATTTACTAATACAGTCCAGTCACATTAATGTGACCATCTGTCAAAAGCCAGAATAATCACCTTTCGCAGAGCGGACTGCTGCGAGACGTGCAGGAAGAGAGTCACATAGGTCCCTGAAGGTGTTCTCTGGGATGTTGAGCCATGCCGACTCTAATGCCGTGGCCAGCTGCGCTAGATTACGCGGTTGAGGATCCATGACGCGAACAACTCGATCGAGATGGTCCCACAGATGCTCGATTGGGTTTAAGTCAGGTGAGTTTGCTGGCCAGGGCAGGACGGTAAACTCATCCTGGTGCTCTTCGAACCACGCACGTACACTGGCAGCTGTAACTGTACACTGGCTCTGTAAAATCTTGCGCGTTGAGGCTCATGCCTCAGCAAAAGCTGATGAACATGATGTTTTTTAGCTTCTTTAAGTTATAAATCTTTGTTTATTAATTTAATTATTATTGCTGCAGATGTTGTTAAAGGCTTTAGAATTAATTTTTAGCCAGCGAATTTTTTCTTGTTATCAACCATTTAACTTAGAAACATTAGAAATACTACGCATGTGTTTTGTGTATTCGTTTTGTTCTTTAAATTCTTTCCGTTTGAAAGTAATGATTGACGCTTTTCCCTTTCTTGTTAATGATGTTGTTTATTTTGTACTTAAAAAATTTAATACCGTGCATTCTTCGGAAAGTACAAAAACATATCCTTCAATCCACATGTTATATACTTATGTGGTATTCTGAAAGAAGAATAAATTTAAAAGTAGCGGACTGCATTTTTCATTTCATATAATAAATTGCTGCCAAAAGCTTTTATTACAAAGCATTTACTCTTTTTAAATTTCTTTAACAAAATCGTTCTAAAAATGTGTAAATACTCTATGTACTAAAGCAATATTCACTCCCGTAAGACATGTGAGCCACCTGACAGGAATGGGTCTTATCAAACACCCAGGTGCATTACGTTTGGCTGTAATGACTGATCTATGACTGTCAATACCGTCTGCAAGTGTGTGACTTGGTGCACCCTGTTGTGGGGAATGTGAGAGATTGCGAAATGCCTCCCTTTGCATGTGTGCCGTTTTGTTGACATATTTGATCTTCTTTGAAAGTGTCATGAGTTTATCATGAGGAAATCTGATAATTTTCCTTATTCGATTATACATTATAGACCTTAAGCACTTCGCCGTTTCCTCAGACATAGACTCGTCGATTTGACAAGTATCGTCAGGCATCAGCATCGAGACTAACTCAGCAGGGTTAATAACGTGGGGATCAGTAGTACCCTCGAGAAAGACTCTTCGCTTCTTGTTTTCCAATCACAGAATATGGTGAAACTAAAAAAGAAGAGAATTATGGCCTACTTGGTCGCGTTCTCTCTTTAAAGCGGAGTTATGTCAGAAGCATATAAACCAAAGTTCAATTAAAAACATGGTCACTTTTATTTGGATGTATGTACTAACCATCATACGAAAATTTTAATGATCATTATTTAATTAAAGAAATTGATTTTTTTTAATTTTGAAAGATAGAAGCTAATGTTTTCTATAACAAACAGTGGCGGTGGGTTTTCTCATAACGAATTTTTCATACAACAATGCGGAACTTCGCTTTGTTCATCGAATGATTCCTCTCTTTCCTTCTAAGATATTGATTTTGGTAAGTAGAGTTTTAAGTTTGTAAAATAAAATAAATCAATTTTTATATTACTTCCTAAGTAGATACCATACAGAAACATTCAGAAAGCGCAGTGATCCTCCGAAAATACAGTTATTTGCTCCAAAACGACATCCTGGAGGAAAAAATTACCTTTGTGGGTTTTCCTGAATTAAAATGTGGTTTTTACAAAATTCCTACCTGTTTATATGTCTATAGACAGTCGTAATTAATTAATTTGTAAAGTTTTAATAAAGTAAGATAATTTTGCGTAACAAACTATGATACATCATTTTTACCTTTTTCGAAGCAACCACCTGGACTTTTTTCGTATATCAGATACACGACAATGAAGCGAGAGCTTTCAAGTGGAGTACAGAAAGAGAAAAACAAAAAGGCAACGTTTTTAAAATTCAAGTCGTTATCCGGTTCGATGATGAATTTGTTAAACTTACAGCATCAACATCAATTCTAGAAGAAGAAGTTGCAACATTATCTCAAGCGGAGAATGAGACTGGAGTTAACGAGAAACTTGATAGATGTCTGGAAAGTGAGTACAAATTAGAGAGGGAATTCACGAAGTGTCTGAAGAGCTCAAAGAAAATGATAACTTCGGAGGTTATGATAAGAAGAAGAAAATAAATTAGAAGACGAGGAAAAGAAGAAGAAACAAATAGAACCATTTTGTTTTCTGATATTTCTGATTAACTCTTTTTGAGATAATATAAGAGTTCATTAATTAAAAGAGCAAGTAAAGTGCTCTTTTAAAGCGGAGTCAAACCAAAGATGAACTATTTATTTCAGTTGTTGTATAGATTCCTTAAGTATTATTTTACAGTGCTTAATGATTTTATTGATTTGCAGTGAACAGTGAAATTTTATGTCCATGTTTGAGATGGAATTCTTAAATTATGCTCTTGTTTAAATTCTTTCGTTTGATTTGAGTAATGTTCTTTTAAGTTAGCAGAAAACTTCTACAGCAATAGGCCGTTTTTGCGTTCTCACGGACGGAGAATTTTGAGGTCAAGCGTCGGCGGCCAGCTGCATTTTTTGTCCCCTTATCTTGCGGGCGAACATGTGTTTTTCCCGTTCAAAGGAGAACAGATCTAGCGGCAGCGATTCTTGATAGATTTATGGGGTAAAAATATTTAGGATTTGTGTGAAGAGTCGCAATCGTTAACTGATTTATCTTGTAAACATCCCTTGGATTAGCGCATGTCACTGAAAAGAGAGGTTTGAGTTTTCTTCGAATTTTGGTTAGTATTTATTGCTCTGTTTCTAATGGTTAGAGAGGGTTACAATTTTGTGTAGGATTGGTCAATTTTAATTATATGGATATTTTGATCCAATAGTAATTATAGAGGAGGTCCACCTTTGAGCGTCCCGAGTTTTTGAAAATGGTCACACACGGAGAAAAAAAAGGATTTTGGTGAGATTTTCGAGACTTTCTTGAGGAGAGGGAAAGCCCCGGCGGCCCCCGGCCTCTCGAAGCCGACTCTGTCCGTCGTACGGTTGCGGGTGTAGAATAATATACGGCGAGAGCTTGTCCGAGAGCTTTGAGGACCCCTATCGTTGTATCTTCAGTGAAATTGACTATAATCTTGCGGCTACGTCCACTTTTCAGTCGTTGGGGTCTCTTTATTCGCTGATGTGTTTTCTCATTTGGAAAAAAATCGTGCTCGAAGAAAATGGAAGGCTGCTCCCATGTGTACTTTTCTTCCCGTTATCGTCATCGGTGAATATCGAAAGATTGGTTTTTCCCTTTCGAAAAAAAGATGTTTTAAAGCTCGCACTGAAGCTCCCGATTACTATGGAGAACATAGAAGATGGGTCCATTCTCAACCTGGACTGGAAAGAAAAGGGAAGGCTGCTCCTCGATTGATTACAGTGCAAGATTATGAAGCGTATTCCACAGTTGGAAGGAGCTATTTCACAGTCGAAAGTTGTCCACATTTGGTGCCATAGAACAGACATACGGTTTTCTACGATTTCAAGAAGTGGTCAGACAGTTCCTCGGTCCTATAGTTGGTCGAAATGCGGCTTTTCCGTGAGTGATTACTTTTTTTCTCTCTCGTTATGTCTATTACTAATGATTTAACAAATCTGAGGCAGTGAATTTTATTTTTAAATGTTTAATTGTCATGTGTCATCACTTAAAATTTAATTAAGGGTGAATAAATATGTGATTCTATCAAGAAATTCGAATATATCTATATGTCTGAAGAGAAATATACTGAAGTATCACAGGTGAAAGGATAATGAGTTCTTCTAAATTAGCTTTCCTTGTGATCTTAAATTTCCTGAGTAACTATTTAAAATAATCGTAATTGTAAAGTGTTTATTAAGATTTTAGTAGTATTTATAACTATTTAATGATGGTAAAATTGTTTGTAACTACTTGATTATTGCTCAGTTATAATTACGCAATTATTGTAAATTGCATGAGTAGTAATTTTTGGGTACAAGTTTTACAGATTGTCATATGAGAATTTTACGAGTAATTTTTTTTAATAATGTTTTTGTAGAGGTAGTCTGATCAGCTATCAGTAATTAAAATTTTTGGAATACTAAATAAATGTATGTTATTGACTTACTATTGTGTGTTTTTTTTGTGTTTTTATCTTGTGGTCTACTGTAGGTCACCCATGTGATCCTTTTCGAAGACGTGGTTAAACTACCATTCGAACCTGGGTAATTTATTGCGGGCGTAGGAGAATTTAATGAGGTTTATAACAATTCGATCAGATTTATTAATTTAACTGAACTGGTGTTTTGATTTCTTAGTGTGAGATTTATCTTTTCCTGGTGTTTCGATTTATTTTGTGCTATACTTAAATGAAAAGTGTTTGTGGCTATCTCTAAAGTTGAATTGAAATTTATGTGTTTTCAGGAAGGAAAGCCGATTAATTACATTTAGTGAGAGATATCATGTTGATGATTTTGTGTCGGTAATGCATTTTATATGATTATTAATCTTTTCATTTTAACAAAACACCAGGAAGGATATTTTCATTTTTATTCAACTTAAGAGTTGAGAGTTGATATGATAAACTTTATTTTACTGTGGTGAGGATTTATGAAAACCTAATCTAACTTAAAGTAATTAGCTTCAAGCACCAGTCTCTATGATTTGATTCTATGAATTTCTATATATTTTTATGAGAATTTTAGTATTGTGTTTTTAGTTTGTCACGGAAACAAGAGAGGTTGAGTATGCAGTTAAATTCAAAAATTAATAGAAAACATGAAAATTTTTGCCTTCGCAACAATACTTTACAATTACGATTATTTTAAATAGTTACTCAGGAAATTTAAGATCACAAGGAAAGCTAATTTAGAAGAACTTATTATTCTTTCACCTGTGACATCTCAGTATATATCTCTTCGGACATATAGATATACTTAAATTTCTTGATAGAATCACACATTTATTCTTCCTTAATTAAATTTTAAGTGATGACACATGACAATTAAACATTTAAAAATAACATAAAGCTGCTTTGGAAAACTGAAAACTTTAGAAGCAAGACTAATTGCCAATAGAACAATTGATCTACTTAGCCAGACAGGTGTTTAAATGGAAAAAGGAAATGGAGATATCTTTTAAAAAGGTTCCTAGAAGTCACTGTGTTTTTGTCTGAACAAAATCTTCTATTCAATGGCCATGGAGAGGATATGTTAGCGATGAACAGAGGAAATTTTCTACTACTGATTGAATTTCTATCAAAATAAAATCCTATACTAAGAGCTAAATCAAGCTAGAACAGTCAACTCAGTCACCACAGGGTAAAACATTAACAAGTTGTTTGTCTCCAACTAAACAAAATGAGTTTTCGACACTTCCCAGTCACGCGTTTTCGTTAATGTTTTTTTAACTGTGTTTCGGTTGCATCATTTGAGAACAACTTTTCGAAACTGAAATTGCTTAAGAATTACCTCAGATCCACTATGAATCAAGACCAACTCTCTAGCTTAGCCAATTTGTCAACTAAAATTAGTGTATCTAAAGGTATTGCTTTTGATGACGCAGCTTCAAAGTTTCCAGAATATAAGTTTAGAAAGAAGAGATTCCAAGTTCCATGTTAAAGTAAAGTTCGTTAGACTACAGCATAGAGAACGAAACTTGTTAAAAATTGTATTATGAACTATTGCAACGAAAGGTACTATCGCAATAAAAAAAAGGTTTCCTTTCATTGTACACTAAACTGGCTTATTAATAAAAATACATTCCTTTGCTTTTTCATTCATAAAAAATTGGTTACAGAAAATTAACATTGTGCCTTTCTTACTTAAATAATTGAATAAAAAATTGCTTCCCCCCAAAATTTCAATTTGTATTTTGGTGTCCGTAGGGATTACAAGTTAAAATTCAGGCACCGGGTACCACGAGACCTTGCTACGCCACTGGGTACTGGCAGTCGTTGTCTCCGCAGACAGTCTAATTTTGTGCCATCTGTTTTCCCGAATTTAGTTTAGTATAAGCTAATTACATTTATATTATCCCAACATGCATAATATTTGCAATTATATTTGTGTCTTATTTCAGATCTTCTATACTCTGACGCTATTGAAAGAGTTGGGCATTCTCAGCTTTTAATTAAGCCCGTACACTTGAAAAGTTGATTGAGTGCCACGCTGACTAATGCCATTGTTTATATCCTTGCAATAACTCTGTAAATGTGAAACCCTGACTTTATGAATTGTTAGTCCCTCGTAAAGGATATTTATGGATCTTGTGACTTTATATAGCTTTATTTAACTGGAAAATAGCTATGTTTATATAAAAAAGCTTTGTTTTGCAATTCATTTGTTGCTTTCGGTAAAAGTGTATGTACGATACTTAATTTTATATCAGGCATTAAGGAGCTGAGTTTTATAGCCTGAAAAACAAATGTCGTTTGGCAAAGCCTCAAAAACAGTTATCCTTGAGTACGAACAAAATATCCAAATTCTAGAGCAAATGCACGAAGTCAGCTTATGAAATGAATTTTGTAAATAGTGTTTTAAAAAAAAAGAAGAAAAAAATTCTTGAAATGTTTTATATCCGGGTTTGAAGTACGATTAGATATGTCGAGAAATGAAATTTCCCGTTTTAAATATTACAACGATATTTCTTCATCCTTTTCAAATTTGAAATTATCAGGCCTTCAACGACATTTTTCTCTTGATAAAAATTAGTTTTTGTAAAAATAGTATTTCTATTTCTATTCTGTGTTTCTAAAATCAATATTTAAGCCTTTTATAACTCTTATAACTGTCAGTAGATGGCAGCACCAAATCAACAGTAAAAATTTTAAAATGAGTAATAAAATAACAATTATTAATTGTAGATTTCATAAATATATGAAAAATATGTATTGATATAAAGTGCATTTAATCTTTATCCTTGACATTTATCGCATTACTAAAACGTAAATTTATTGCAACAAAATGTTTAGAATGAGACTTCGAAGTGATTTGTAAGAATACATTAAGTCGAATCTGAAACTAATTCACAAAATAAAAATTGCAGCTCACTAGATACAGTACTACAAAAATTTAATACAACATACTAGATACCATATTACAATAGTACTGTAAAATTTCAGATACCCCGATGGATTGATTTTCCTTAGAAAGCAAATAAATTTAGACATCTTATCGATTCACACATTAAAAAATTCTTCCTCTTGATTTAAATAATACAAAATAATAATACAGATGAATATATTAGTTAAAAATAAAGTAGTTAAAAATGAATCTATCTGTTCGTGAACTGGGTTAGAATAAAAAATATTATTTACTGCAATTAATAAACATGTCATAAACAAAATTTAAGTCGTTTGACTGTCAGATGGTGCTGCCATCTAGTGTTCATTGCAGAATGAAAGTATAGATGCCGGTAATGTATGAAATTTATAAGATTTTTTTCAACACACGTTTAAACAACACATAAAGTATCTAATTTTGTTTTAAAAAATACATATTCTGAGATAATTATATCTTTGCTGTTGAAAAAGTTGTCGAATAAGCAACTTAGTTTCATATCATATTTAGTTGCGAGTCAGTTTTATAAAAGCTAAGCGCCAACATCTTAAATGTCAAGAGCGTATTTTCCCACCCTAAACTTTAATAAAACAAGAAAATGTACAGATGCGTAAATAGTAGATGATTTTAGTCAAGACAAGGTATAAAAGAGATTAATGAAGCGTAGTCAATAAAACTGTGGCAAACTGTTTCAGAGAATACTTCTAATTTTGCTATGTTTTAAGTAAATATCCTTTTCTATTTTTATAACTCTGCTAAAATTATCGAGTATCAGTTAAAAGTAACTGAAAATTATTCTTAAGATGATTTATCGGAATTTGCATTTACGTGAAATATAATCACGAATTTCCACAAAAAATAAAATTTAATTAATCATGCTGAGGCTTATTAACTAATATTACCCGAATTGGAATGTACAGAAAATAAATACCTCGTTTTATATCAATTTCATTCTTTTAATGTTTTGAAATCTAAATAACCTTACTGCACATACACACAATAAAACCTCAGAATAGAAGTTCCTAAATTTAGTAAGATAGCGTGAAAAAGAATACACCGATAATTAATTAAATTAATAAAACATTACTTAATAAATTAATAAAATTAAATAATTTAATAACCTTTTTAAATTAATAAAAAAATAACCGATTAGAATTGTTCTTAAAGGTAAAAATTTTGTAATGACATAGTACAAAATCTACCGCTTTCAGTTCGTTCCGTATTTTTAAATGGAGATATTAAAATGGGTTATTATTTTAATCATTTCTTTTTCCAGTTCTTTAATCCAGTTTCTCATGACTCATCATGTTTTATCTATTTTTGATTATCTGCCATTAATGATAATTCTAGACTAATTGAAACAATAGCAAGAATTTATATTCTTAACTAATTTTTTATTTATAATCTACATGCGAACTCTGTAAAAAACTAGTTGCATTTATCGAGAAAAATTGTGTGTTTTCTCTTGGTTATTTGATTTGATATTCTTTTAAGATATCAATAACTGTTTTTCATAGTATTTTGCGAAATCAGTGCAGTGGTAATATCTCTTACTTATATTATTTAGAATTGCTGTGTGATGTAAGATATTTTTTTTCAGTACAATAAATATAACAGAATTAATAATACTGTATCTTTCTCTTTGTCAGGTAAAATGCTACCTATTTCGAACTTCTGTGTACAAGTATATGGCATAGATGGAAGAGCTTAAGAGCGAATCCAAACTTTCATAGGAACTTATAATTAATAATCTTTGTTTAACTATTTATGATAATTTTTTCACAAATTATGTAACACTACTCTAAATGCTCGAAAATGAACTACAAATTTGGAATCACAGTATCCTTGAATGCAGGTACGTGTAAGTGGCATAATTCTAATATATTATTAAATTATAATTATATATTACTAATTCATAAAAAATAATTCGTTTCTAAATTGTTCCCAGATTTGGTGTTTTCTTTTATCTTTATATTTTACTCAGTTAAATGTATTATAAGGCGATATCTGTATCGTCATTGTTGAAGAGAAAGTACGTATCCTTTTAATCACAGCTTAGTAGTGTTAGTTGGCTTGGAAGAACCAAATTTAATATAAAACTATCAGTACTATCAGACTGTTATACAATCAGGAACTTGTTACAAAAATTCCTTCCTTAAAATTTGCCGCTTTAAAACGGATATTTACTAATAGGTGTTAACTGAGAAATGCCTTTGACAAAATATTAATCATGTAAATCTAACAAAAATTAAGATTTTATTTATTATGTAAATTTTAAATAAAACTTTTATTCTTACTTAAAAAAATTCTGTATTTCCTACAACTAAATAAGAACATGAATCATCAATAATATCTTTAAAACATAATAGATTAGAAGTTCCCTAGAAATAAAAATAAACACACATGCTTTCGAACGACTATATAAAAATAGATTACAATAATGTTTGTGAATTTCTATTGCGTTCAAAGCATATGCAAGAGTAACGTACTGTTAGTTAAGGTATGCGATTACGCTCTATACCCAAATTTTAGAAAATAGTATAAATAAATCTACTATTAGTGTTAATTAGAAGAATACTACTAAAAAGATAGAATTAGACAATAAAC
The DNA here is from genome assembly GCA_000611955.2 of Stegodyphus mimosarum. Classification (NCBI taxonomy): domain Eukaryota; kingdom Metazoa; phylum Arthropoda; class Arachnida; order Araneae; family Eresidae; genus Stegodyphus; species Stegodyphus mimosarum. The sequence continues at coordinate 320,849 of KK114184.1, read as the reverse complement.
ATATTGTCAAACTTCTGTTTTTTTTTTCTTACTTTTCGGTTTAAAAAATGTTAAATTTCAAGATTGCTAGACCTGTTCTCACAAAAATATTATCAATATTTTAGTTTTATTTTTGTCCTTTATGTTTGTTAAGGTATAATGAATTAAATGGGTTAAATTTTAAGTGAAAAAATAAAATATATATTAAATATGCGTGTTTGAGTACATGCACTTGCTATTTTTCGAGAAATTTCTCTCTTTTCATTAACAAAACTGTCTGAAAATGTTTAGGTATGCACATAAAACTTAACATTTAGTCTATTTAACTAACGATATTTCGTAGAATATTTGCGAAGAGTTTCGTAGAATTACTTTAATAATATTGTAAGTTAAAGTTTTTTGCTGCCATTATCAAGCATTTCAAAAAAAATAGGTTTAAAGTAATGCAGATAGAAACAGAAGGAAAAGAAAATGTTGTCAAGTACGAAAATTAAATTGCAAAACTGATCTCATTCCCTAACATTTAATAATAAAAAGAATGTTCAAAATAACCTTCTGTATATCACTAAATGTATTCAAATGAAAAATTCTCTCTTAAAGTTATTTAGAGTCGTCTGTGTACCTTTAAACATCAGCTTCCAGGTTCTTAAATAAAAAATTCGAGATCTCGACATAAAATAAGAACATCCATAATTCTGTTTCGAACAACCGGAGAGACAAAACAAAAGTAACTTTATAATGCTTAATTTATAAGCTTTAAAATAAAGTAATAAAAGTCTTTGGGAAAATTTCATCGAAATTGACGATTAGAACGTAACTGGATAATTTAAAAGTTTAGATATATACTATTTATGCTGTAGGAAGAGATGCATTATAAGCAGTTTGAAATGAAACAATTATAATGCAAGAAACTACGTTGGTCGTTTATCAGGATGCAAAACTAGAAGGAATGTCATAATAATGAAACATCTATATTTAGTATTCAGTCCAACTAATAAAATCTTCTTAATCTGAAATTCTTTGTAATGGAATGTATCGCTGAGAACACTATGCTAACTAAACGATTTACGTGAATTTTTGATCACAACTTTGCAAGCGTATATCCATTAAACTGCTAAGCACTGAAAGATTAATTATTGAACTTTCAAAATAATTTTCGCTCGATGCGTATTACTTCAAAATCCTATCGTAACATTGCATCAGATCGCAGTTTAAAAAGCATCTTTCAGCCCATAATTAACATAACAACATTTCTAACAAATAAAATGAAATTTTTAAACACCAGATGTGACATATTTTCATGTTATGCAAGTTTTCGTAAATACAGTTTGCAGAAATAGACATAAATGATCATACTTTAGGATTACTGCAAGAAAAGTCCTTTTAAGTAGCAATAGCAAAAATAAGCATATTTCATAAAGTTTTAAAAGTTTATTAAAGTGTTTATTTATTTTGCACCGAAAGGGTTAATTTTGCTGCAGTTTCAAATACTTCCTTAAGTCCTTCTTGGAGTTTAGCGGAACATTCAAGATAAGCATGTGCACCTAATTCCGTAGCAAATTTCTTACCTTTCTCGAAACTCACAGCATTTTCAACCGGAGAATTCTTTCTTAAATCACTTTTATTGCCAATTACTAAGAAAGGAATATTTGGACAATATAATTTTAGCTCGGGCAACCATTTCTTTTTTATGTTTTCAAGGCTGTTGGGATCATCAATAGAAAAGCACAACACAGCTACATCGGTGCCTGGATAGTTTAATGTTCTTATCTGACTATAGTGATCTTCACAAGCATTGTCCCACAGCTCTAATTTCACTAGCTTGCCATTTATTTCAACATCTGCAGAGTATTCTTATAG
>KK114184.1:293003-314798 GCA_000611955.2 Stegodyphus mimosarum | reverse complement strand
TCTCTTTATATATATATATGTGTGTGTGTGTGTGTGTGTGTGTGTGTATCTATATGTATACGAATAACAAATGTTTAAATTTAAAAAAATTAAAACAATATCCTATTTGTGGAGAAACTGTGCATGGCAGAAAAATTGTCTCCTGTTAATTAACACTGAAAAAATTAAAGCCGGAGAAAAGAAAAAAATTAAATGGGCAGTAAAAGGGCGAAAAAATTATTAACTGTAGTTACAAATAAAAACTACCAATATTCCTATGTTTAATGCTTTAAATGGAACTTTCCAAGGGATTAGTATTTAAAACATTTTAAAGTTCGCACTTTTTGTTCAGATAGGATAATCTTTCAAAAAAATTTCTTTTTAAATTATAACAATTGCTTTTTATAATAATTGATTTTAATTCATTTCTCTGAAGCTTAAGTGCAGGATTTTTCAATTAAATACATTTTCTTTCTTTTCCAATTATTTATTTTCCAAGATATACATGGATGTATATGCATATATATATATATATACATATGCATACGTGTACATACTCAAATGCATTACATGCATTCAAGTATGCATGTATATATGTATGCATGTGCCTTGCATTGCGAAAAACAGTGGCACCTAAAACCACCAAATTTTAAATACATATAGTCCTTCGCACCTCGAAACCCATATCTTGAATTCTGACTTTGTTTTTTTATTTATTTCCTATTTTTTTGTGAATTTAAAGAGTTTTAAATTAAGAACTTACTGATTAAAAAGCGATATGTTGCCACTCTGCAGAAGCGTTAAGCTGTTTATGTTTTAAATTTAATCAGAAAACTCAGGAAGCATGTTACCACTCAGCTAAGCATTGCTTTCAAATTTTACTAACAAACTCAGTGGTTTAAAAGAAATGTGTTGCCATTGTCTGTTGTAAATACTTGTAGTCCATGTGCTAGTGTTCTCGCATTCGGAGAAGCATAAGGTATTTAACATTTTTTCAAATTTAATATTTCTGATACTTATTTAAAACAAATCCTAAGGAGGAGCCCAAATAAATTACAAATTACGCTAAATGGACGTATTAAAATCGTTATATATTTCTTCTTTTTTAACAGTGATTACTTTAGACATCTGAATGAGCCAGAAGCTAGCACTTTAATAACTGAAATATGAATAAAATAACAATGGTAATTTCTTACAGAATTCAGTTTTCTGTAACTTTTAATAAATAGAAATCGTTGATTTTGTTTTCGGAAAAATTTTACACAGGTCACCTCTATCATGGTGTCTTTAAAACTGTTCCACGCTTCTTGCCACAGTTAATTTTACATGCAATTTTTCTTATCTGTTTGATAATGGTGGCAAAGACACATATTTGTTTGCATTTCAGATACTTTAAGGTGAAGTGATCTGAAAATGTTTTTATCTTCTTGAAAAGTTATCACATAGAAACGGAAATGTCTGGTTATTCGGAACGCTATTTCAAATAGAGATTATTCTTTATCAGTACAAAACACTCTTATATGATCAACAGCCCGATGAAATTTTGTTTCACAAACGAAACCCAATTTCTTCATACAAATAAAATAAGCATTTAAAAATTAAACTTAAGGACATGCTTATATAAATACATATAATTTAAAACTAGATTTATATATTAATTATATTCAGGTATTAAAAATGTCAAACATTTCACCTCCTATGTAAAATAAAACATCAGTAAAGAGAAGAAAATATTTTACAAAATGTCTCATGTCTGAAGACTGATCTCGATTCTTAAGAATATTATGTACTTCCAGTTTTATATTTAACAGGGTCATTGTAGAAAACATTTATGCCTCGTTTCTCTATTATGGTATTTCTATTTTTCTCTCTTTAAAAAAATATGCAAAACCTTAATAATGAGCTCGGTGTTATGAGAAACGCTCAAAGTCTTACGGCTGGGCATCACTCGTATAGATAACAGAAACAAGAAAATATCTTACTTTAAAAGTATAGGCTGTTTCTCTACTTTTTATAATAATCATTAAATATGAGTTTTAATTTCATCTCAAAAGGAAAAAGAAAAAAGACCTGATTATAAACATATTGTAACGAATTTGTAAATAACTTTAGTGAAATTATATGTAAAATTCTAGTATTTCGCGTATATTGTAACATGGAATACCTCAAAAAAGCAAAGCTCTGCCGCGAAAATAGGGTTACAGGGTCAAGTAAATTTAACATTGTAAAGTGATTGGCTATCTTGCTGAACATGCGAGATAGCTCCAAGCTGGCGACGGTTTTGACAACTAATCTTTGTCCCCAAATTTGGCGAGAAATCTCCAAAAAGCGTCACACTTGGTGACCATTTGGTGACATTTTGTCTCGATTCCTGTATAACTGTAATTAGTCTGACTCCTATATGTATATCTGTTCCCTATATGTAATTTTTGTAACCAAGTTTGGAGAGAAATAGCCAAAATACGTCAAATTTGGCGACCATTTGGGGACAGTTATGTTCGATCCCTGTATAACTGTAATTGGCTGACTACTATATGTATGTCTGGATATGATATAACTTTATTTGCCTTCCAGCAATCTCCAAGAATCGAAGATTCTGGCAATTTCTCGTCGCCCGAGGAAGAACTATATGAAACCGAGGAGAGTGTCAGTTCTCCGTTTTCAGTTCGATTTCGAAGTATTGAGAGGTCTCCATGCGAGCTTTGTATTTCTAAGACAATTCATATTACATTGTACATGAGATACTAAAAAATTACGTGTAATTTCAATAAAACTATTTATATATGTACAAAATTCTCAACAGTATTCTTTTTTCCTGATGGTCAATTTCGTGTCTTGACCGCCTGTAGGGTTTGCGCCTGTAGGGTCTGAAAATAGTATTTTTATTTAAAAAAAGGAAAAAAAATTGATTTTAATAAATTCAACTAGTATATTTTCTCGGGTCTAACTAAAAAATTGATAATAATAAATATGAAGAAACTGTTTATTGTATTTAAATCGCATAGTTTGTTCATCAATAATAAACAGATTAAATTTGAAAGACAAAATTAATACCTTACTGTTTGTCGAATGGCGCTACATTGGCGGGTGAAAGCTAAAAGTAGTTATTTCGGATTGTAACAAAACATTTTTGTAAACTGTTGAGCTTTGTGATTAAATTTGAAACGTAAATAGCTTACACCATACCGAATGGCAGAACATTCCTTTTAAATGGCTGCGTTTGTTAATAATTAAATCCCTAAGTTCTTGCGAAACGTTAAAAAAATTCATAGTTTAAAATTTGGGTTTTGAAGTGCCCATGTTGGGATATGAGACTATATGCATTCAAACTTTGCTGGTTTTATCACCTTTTTAATGTGCGCAAACATACATAACATACACACATATACATACAGATTCTTCATTACTCTATAATACAGAGGGATTGATAAGTTTTAGTTAGATTTACTGTTTTCAGTAATAATTCCCTGCGCGTTTTTAGACTTTAGTACAGTTTAATATTTTAAAAACTTTTTTTGAGTATAATTTTAATCAACTGATATTTTGTTTTGGATTTGCATTTAACTGGCAATGGATTTTTTTCTCAAATTTTTGAAATATTTTGAATATTTCATAAAAATATAGTTTCACAGTTAGATACTTGCTGATCGATTCGTAGTACCTTTATTCAAAATTTTGAAAATCGATATTTTTTTCATAATTTTTATTGAAAACGCACTAATCTTGTCAGTTTATATAACTTATCTTCTAATATAAGAAATATAAACGGAAATCAGTTTGTGAAGATGCTAACCTCAATAACAAGGAAAATTAAGAAGGAGTAAAATAAGTTGAAGAATGTTATATTTATTACACAAAACATTTCTTAATTGAGGGGTTTAGTTGAGGAGTGTATAAGGAATAAATAGGGTCTTTCTATAGAAGGAAATAAGAATAATCATAGAATGAACTAAGACGGAAAGAAAGAAAGGGGCAGAGCAAAAGAAATAAGCTCATAGGAAAACTTCCAAAGTCATTTAGTAAACAGCTTAGAAACTTGTTCTGGGAATGACTGCAAAAAATATTTTTCTGAGTAACTGAAACTGGAAAAAAGGGAACGGCAAATGTTTTTAAAGAAAGATTTGTGAAAAATAACTTTTAGTTTGGAGTAACTTAATAAGATATAACAATTAAACTTTATTTTTACTAGAATTCTAAGAGTATTAAAGGATTCGTTGATTATAGGAATAGCATAGGCTTAAAGGTTAATTTTTAACATGGAGAAAAACGAAGAAAAAATATTGAATGAAGAAAACCAAACGATTCTACCTAGCGTTAGAAACATCTTTTATTAATTGTAATGTCCATAAAAATTAAGATTTTAATGATCTTGTAAATATTCATAAGTATTTTAATCATTTTGATTGCATTTTGGCTTCTCTTTATTGTTGTGGTATTTTCTATTTGTTTTTTCATTTATTTTATTTAGGTATTGCTTTGAGAATGATAATTTTATGCTTGAGTTTAATCTAATTTGGGACCACATGTTTCTTATTTAACTGTTTATTTGTTGCGCAGAATTGTAGATTTTTTTAATTGTAAGTGCGCCGTCTTTGAAATTGTAAAAATAGCTCATTTAGAAGGTGAAATAAAGACAATTTCTTTCTTGATGGTCCTTGGTGACTATGTTTGTCGCCAGGTCGGCGACATTTGGCGATTTCTCACCGATATGGCGATGTTTTGGACGATTTACCAAAATGCATTTTTGAAGTCCTACTACCGATTTTTCCAGAAGTTTCCAGAACTTGTGCTGCAAGGTGTAAATATGGGCCGGAGGGCTAAGGGGGTCCGTTCTGAATCGAATCAACTGTGAGAGTTAGCGGATAGCTGAACTGCGACTTAAAGTTTACTAAGTAGCAGTTCAGCTATCCGCTAAGATTAGAGGAACATTACGATTTATTTCGTGTACTAAGGAGGTTAAGAGTGATTAGAGGAACATTACGATTTATTTCGTGTACTAAGGTTAAGAGTGATTAGAGGAACTTTACGATTTATTTCGTGTACTAAGGAGGTTAAGAGTGATTAGAGGAACATTACGATTTATTTCGTGTACTAAGGAGGTTAAGATTGATTAGAGGAACATTACGATTTATTTCGTGTACTAAGGAGGTTAAGAGTGATTAGAGGAACATTACGATTTATTTCGTGTGCTAAGGAGGTTAAGATTGATTAGAGGAACATTACGATTTATTTCGTGTACTAAGGAGGTTAAGAGTGATTAGAGGAACATTACGATTTATTTCGTGTACTAAGGAGGTTAAGAGTGATTAGAGGTACATTACGATTTATTTCGTGTACTAAGGAGGAAATGCTAAATATTCGCGTTCTCTTTGAGTTAATTATTATTGTGCTCTGTGTGCTATTATTGTGCTTTGTGTTGTTTACTGATCTTGTTTTTCATATTAAATTCTTCATTTCTTTTTGCGTATCCGGACTCATTATTTAAAGAAATATCCCGTAGTTTGCAAGAATATTACAAATTAAATGTATTTTAATTTGTAATGGTACCTCGATATACATCTGCTTTGAAATATGTTAAACTTGGTATACGTCTTTTTTCAAAGTGAAAAGTTTTTGTTTTACGATATTTATTTAGAATATGACTGAAGCTTGTTGAGTTACGACTATGCTTGTTTATCTGTTTTCAGGTAAGTAACAGCCAGTCATAGTATTCAATGACAGTCCGCTTTATAACTCTGAATTTTCAAAAGATATTCTGTTGTTTTTTTTCGCTTGAACGTTTTGTAAATTCATTAACAATGAATTTTAGGAAAGATAATGAGAAGAGTCAAGCAACGAAGAAAATTTTAGGATCACCATAGAGGTGAAAAAAGAAATTGTTGAAAAGTAGGAAGATGACATGCATATCCGGGACTTAGCCATTGCATTCTGGAGGTCTGCCTTAATTAATTAGTTTCTTATACTGGAACTGCAGTTATACGACTAGTTATTTGATAGACATTGCATCATTCAAAACAAACTGCTTGAAATCATTTTAAAGCAGCACTAAATGGCATGAACTTTAACAGCTCTGTAAATTTTGGTAAGCAAGTTTTTAGAAATAAATGGCATTAGCTTTTTACTGTAAAAGATATAATATTTTTCATTCTGAAATTACATTAGTTCTCATCGAAACAGAAGGATTTTAATCAATAAACATTTTAACAGGGCTTCAAATATTGATGCAAATTTGATTAAGCGCATTGAGTACTCGTAGCAATAACTGAGAATTGCATTTCCATAAGAAAAGATGATTCAATAAAAATTAAACGTTTGAAGCTATTTTGGTGATTTAGTTTTTAGTCATGAAAAGTTCAAGTACATGAAGTATTTAAAAAAAGGTGTCTCTTATTAATAATTATCTGTATTAAAGTTTTAACTTGGGCAAAAAATGCACTTCACAGCCGGATACCTTAAAAATAAAAAACGTTCTCATTAACATGGAAACGTGCGAAATGCTTAATTAAGTATTTACTAGGGCTTCCCATTCAAGAGCTTTTCATATTAAAGTAGGGACGATGGACTTTATATTGTGCAAGTTTTTATGGCATTTTTTTCTTTACTTCGTTTGATATTTTAGCCAGTCTTGATCTTAAATATTTAATATATTTAAATTGTTTTGGAAGAAAAAATTGTATTTTGTGAAGCACCCACTTTTCTCATTAATTTTAAATTTAGATTATAAACTCTTATTGAATTTGCAAAAGCTTTTTTTGTCCTAAATTATTAACATAACGTTAATTTTTTAGATTAATACAAAATCAAAATATTTATATAACGTTTTGAGAAAATTCATGAATTACATAGGCTAAGGAAAATATTCTAAGACTGGTTGTTTTACTCAGAATCAGGTGATTGTCCTTCGTACAAACGTTTCATTCAAAAGCTTAATTCATTACAGTTTTCAGATTATGAACAACTCAAGAACATGAAATAGAATGTGTCATCACATTCCTTTTAACATTATAATCGTGATGTGTTTCATTTTCCTATCTGAGAAGCGAAACTTTATCTCTACAATTGTCTTTTCAGTGTTAAGCTATATGGAAGGTAATTAGTATTGCTATTACATGAATTTCATATATTGCTAGAAAGGAGTGCCTGGGCATTATCTGGGAGCAAAAGCCACAGTTTCTTTAACAATTCAGGTATTTTTCTGATAGCTCCACACAAATAAGGCATTTACAAAGCCTTTCTTGGTTCATTGTCTGCCTATGGGTTGGAAATGTTAACATTCATAACCATGTAGATCACACACTGTTACAATTCGTATTACTCAAATATAAAAATTACACAAGCTTATGTATTTATGTGTATGTATTACATTCAGTATTGTATTTATGATTAAGAAACTCAATGACTTCAAAACGAGCAATGGTAACAATGTACGGAAAAAACATTTTTATATATAGCGCGCGAGACTGTGTATCGGAAATTCTAAAGATATGCTTCTTTTAAATTATTTTGTGATATTGCTGTTTAATTGAATTTTTTGGTTTAAGTGCGAAGAACACGATATTTGATAAATAAAGGTAACACGAAAATCCTTTGCGCGTAATATAAAACCTGAAAGCTTCCAGTTTTTTTAAAATTTTTTATTCGTATTTTATTCAAGATGCAAAATGAAAAAAAAAACTGTGTAGAAACTTTTTAAAGTTACAAGGCTTTAAAATTAAATTCAGGAAAAGTATAAATTCATTCTTATAGTTTTATTTTTTACATATCGTTCTATTCTTGATCATATATAATTAAAACATAATCGTGTGTTCATAAATAGAACGATTTCAAAAAATCGCCAACACTCGGCAAATTACTTTAGAAATGCCCAAAACCTCTATGTAGAAGATTGCACTTTTATTTACATTGTAAAGCTCCAAATTCTGTGATTTATGATTTGATTGTTAAAGAAGAATAAACGAAAAGTATTCTGTGTCCAATAAAAATGAAACATATATACTGAAATTCCTACACAGTCAAGTAATGCCATCGCCAGTAGATGCGTATGAAAAATTTTGAGATCAAAATTCAAGTTCATGATTTAACCCAAAGTGTGAAATTAATACGCAATCAAATAAATAACGAAAGTTACTTTCTCCTTTCTTACGCGTGCCTTCGTGGTGTAATTGGAAGCACGTCTGGTTGGCAAAAAGGTGGTCAGGAGTTAAAATTCTAAAGAGAAACTTTATGCAGTTATCTAATGAATCTGCAAATCTAATTATTCTGCAAACCTACGTTAAATAATTCCGTGTAAAATACAATGATTACATAAATAACTATAAAAAGATATTTAGCTGACCAATAGTTTTAATGGATAAATTTAGATATCTTCTATATCATGAGATCACTGTTTGCTTGTAAAATCAATTTTGCTGAATTTATACATACTGTATAATCCAGCATATAACGCGTAACGGTGTATAACGCGCACATATACTTTTAAACTCCAATTTTTAATTTTTAGGCATATTCGCCTTATAACGCGCTACCATTTCTTCAAGAAGAAACCGAAAAGATAGATGTGCAATAATCTTATCTTTTGAAGACATTCGTTCTTTTTAAGTCATTCATTTTTGAGAAGATTTCACCCAGGCTTTTGAACAATGGTATACTGCACTGATGAGCGATAAATGGAACAAATATGGGGGGGGGAATGCTTGAGAGAGCAAAAAATTCTGCAAAGAGGGTGGGTTGTATTCAATGAAGCTATGCACAAGAATATTATTCTAGGGTTTCAAGAAAAGGGGGAGATAATGTAGAGTAAAGATGCACTTCTGACGGAATCAATTTGCGGAATTAGGAGTCATGTGTTTTCCTTTTCTGTAGTCATTTGAAGCCCTGATATTGAAGTGAACATCGAATGCTTATGCAAATCACATTTGCTTCACTTGAAATACAGCTGACATAGCATTACTTTTAATAGTAAATACGGCTCCTGCCAAACGAAACATTCCTCCTGAAACAAATACGTTGCTGGTGTTAAATCCAAAGTCATTCGGTTTGGAAAAGAAAATGCAAATTGTGCTGCAGGAAGGATGTTCGATGTTGGTCAGCAAGGATGTTTGATGTTGGTGAAAGCTCCATACACAAGTGGAAGAAAAATGAGATCATAATGAATTATACGCCAAAGAATAAGTGTACTTTCCATAAAGGAATATCCTAGACCTATGGCCTATCCTAGAAGTCTTGTGAATAGGGTCCTAGAAAGTCGCCAGAATGGATAAAGTTTTACAACAAACAGCTTTTGTTTATTTGCCTTAATGTGGGCAAAAATATGCAAATGAAAATGAAACCTTTCAAGCAATTTTGGGTTGGGGGAGTGGATTTTAGGTTCACAAGGTATGTCATTTTTTTAAATGAACTACATTTAAGTTCGTGTAGAAATGTAATATTTGTATGCTTATCTTTTCTTCATTTTTAGGTTTATCATTTTTATATTCGACGCCTAACATGCACATGTGAATTTCAATCTCATTTTTTGTATTAAAAGTACGCGTTATGTTTTAATGACGTTCACGTTTTATACATATTATATTGATTACGTTCTTATATATTTTAATGACTCACGTAAATCAAGTCTTTTATATTTAAACATAAAGTGAAATTGTATGGGGCAATTATATGAAAGCAAATGAACTAAATTTTGATTAAAATTCAAAAGAGGTAAAAATCTTTTAATTAATTAAAGTATTAAAAATTATTAATCTAATATTTACACTAAATTTTATATCTCACGAATGTGATATTAAATTAATCAGATGAATGAATTTTTACTAAAACAACCTACAAACACAAGCATTATGTGACACTGCAAATAACCGTAATTTGCTTAAATTAAAAAAAAAGTTAATGCTTCAAAAATCAGAATTATTTCAGAACGCTTCAGAGGATGGCTGATAAGCAGACACACCCAAAATCGATAAGAAAAAAAAAAGATTAGGATAGTCGGGTGGACCTGTCGTCTGAAAACTTAATGATCTCACCTGCATATCTTAACGAATACTAAAATCAAGGTCAAGAGGGATGGAAAATTTAAGCAAAAGATACCTATAAGTTATTCCAAAAATAGACACTACTATTAAGAAATTGTCTTTTTTCTTTTTCAAAGTTTGATGGCAGTAAAAAAGCACCCAAGGAATTTCTGAACAGATAAAAGATTACTTAAAAGTTCGTGAAACATTTTAATAATCAGTAGCTGCTGCACTACACAATTAGTACTAATTTTAAATACTGAAACAAAATTATTGTTATTACTATTATTGGTACTACTATGACTATCACTACTACGTATGACGATCTCTACTAGAACTATTATTATTATTACTACCAATATTCAAATGAACCATTTGTATAAGCGTGTGCAATGTCCTCTTTTGGAACCATTGAAAGAAGTGGATTTTTAAGAGGATAAGAACTTCTTTTGGATACCCTCCAAAGAGGACTTTGTACACGATTATACAGATGGTTCATCTAGTGAGAAAATCACTAATGGAAGTTCTGGATACCCCAAGCAATACTTCTTATCATCACAAAATTGGCGCTGGAGCCATAAACTTCACTTGCGAGGTTCTAGTCAATAGCAGAGGCACTTGACATGAATACATCCTTTCCCATTTCTGAGCAATGGGAAGGGATCTATTCATGGCAAGCAGTTCTCAAAGGCAACTATAGGCAATGCTGCATGGAAGCCCCCTGATCACCAACTGAATCCACTTTCGCCTAAACGGGCTTCAAAAGGACTTCATTCTTCCAGAGCATATCAACATCAGAAGTAACGAGAAAGCAGATAAACTGGCCAAAGGGGCTCCAAATCCCAACAATAATAATAACTTAAATGTCAACCTCTCGGACGGAAATGCCATGGTTAAATACAGATAGAAGGAACTTTTCATTCCAATGAAGTAATTTTTAACATCAACGGAGATCAACTTATAACTAAAAACTAGTCAGACTTAGAATTGGCCATCACAGAGGACTGAAAATTAACAGAGAGGGTAGGAAAACCTATAGGAACTATGATAACTACTCGCACAGAACTCTCAGCTGCACACATTTTTGATTGCCCTGCCATCCTTGCTGAATTGTATGAGACCGAAGCTGATGATAATATTTTGCAGATTACCAGAGTTGCCATCTTCGCCCATGGCACTATTTGAATAAGCTTTATCACAGACAAGACAGCAGCAACTACAGCTATTACTAATATTATTACTATTGCTACCATTATTATTAATACTACCACTACTGTTACTATTACTAATACTACCACTACTGTTACTATTACTAATACTACTATTTTAACTACTTAAGATTATAATTACTACTACTATTACTATCACTATTACAAGTATTATAAGTATTATTACTATTGCTACCAATATTATTATTACTACCACTACTATTACTACTGCTACTGCTACTACGACTACTGCAACTACTATTACTACTGCTACTGTTACTACGACTACTGCAACTACTATTATTACTGCTACTGCTACTACGACTGCTACAACTATCATTATCATCATTATTATTACTATTATTATTAGTCTAAAGGGGCTTTGTCCCTGAAGGACTATTGTTTTCGTTTTGCGATTTTACGTCGGAAACATTAAATGTCGGTTCACTTTTCAACTTGTTGCCAGCAAATACTGCAGCCCTGTATTATATTTAAAGAAATTAAATAATGACAAATGTGCATAAATATATGTATGTGACTCGCATTGTGATAAAATGATGGTAATTAGAGCTATCGAATTTTGAATGACGTAATCCTGCTGCGAATATGGGCATCTGGAAGCCCAAATTTGAAATTTGGGATTTGTTTTTATATCGATTTCATATTTTGTAAAACTTTAACGAATTTTTGATTAACAAACTCAAGGATTTCAAAGCGAGCAATGGCAACGTTGTACAGAAGAAACATTTTTATCTCCAGCGCGGGAGACTGTGTATAGGAAATTCTAAAGATATGCTCAAAATTAAAATTATTATTTATTAAAATTATTTTTCGATATGGTTCTTTAACTGAATTTTATGGTTTAAGTGCAAAGAACATGATATTTAATGATTACATGAACATGATTTTTGCAGCTCAATTAGAATGACAAAATTTTAAATTGTAAACAATAGCAACAAAACAGAGACTTATAAATATTATACCAAAACAACATTATCGTACCTTTTTGCTGGATTTGTAAAATCTTCATGAATGAAATACAGTAATTGTGTGCCAAAGACAAAAAAGGTATTTTCGTTAAGTGTTGAAAGTAAAACTGTGACCTTTTTGTTAGCCTTTCGTATATTCATTTCTCAAACTGGCCTCCTTGACTTTACTCAAAGTTTGGAAAAACTGTTGGAGTTTTTAGTGTGTATCCTTGGTCATTCTCGGCCCACCAGCGGCCGAGCGTTAAAGACGCTGAACACTCGTAGTTCGGTACGAGTTTCGAATCCCGCGAACGGGCTGGCTGCATGGGCGTTTTCGTGGTTTTCCCCGTGTGTAACGTGTATACGAGCCAGTTTCCCTTAGAAAGTCCTCCACGAAGGCATCCCTCCCTTTAGGCAGATAGCCCTCGTGTGCTTTGCCAAAATTGAATAACCTAACCTAACCTTGGTCATTTTCCTCTTATCTCGTCATATACGGGTTCAGTTCTTTCAAATTTCTTCAGAAATTTACGAATCGCTTTGTCTATAGCTGCTGGTTACTTTATTCAGTTTTACGTTCCTGATATGAAATATCAAAAAAAGGTACTTTTTTGCGTTTATTGCTTAATTTGGAACAGAAATGAAAAAAAAAATCTGAAAAGGGTCAGATTTTAACAGTCGCCCGAAAGGGTTTTCTATGCTCACGCTGAGCTCGTAGTCTATCAATATGCTGTTACACTCTCTCCAAAATCACACTGAATTTCAACCCATTTCTTTTTGTCTTTTTAACTTTATTGTTAAGCGTCATTTTCTTCGCACTTACGCTATACACAGTTAAACACTTAAATCACAAAAATTTTAAAACCTGCATGTGTGTAAATTTCCAATGAAGTGCTAATTGTTGGTCTATATTTTCATATTTTTTTCAGTCTTTCCTCACTTTATCGTATGAACGTGCAATTTTCTTAGTAACATGGCTTGCAAAATTTTTTTGATCTTTTTATTACTAACGCTTTCTGTGTTAAAGTTATTAATTAAATATCATGTTCTTCGCCCTTACGCTATATAAAATTCAGTTGAATAGCAAAATCCCAAAATATTTGAACACAGCATATCTTCAGAATTTCCGATATACAGTCTCGCGCTGAAGATAACAATGTTTCAATCCTTACAGTGTTAACACTTCTCGCTGTCAAATCATTGTGATCATTGATGTAAAATTCATTGATGTTTAGTGAAATATGAAATATAAAATTCCAAATTCCAAATTCTGGCTTCCAGGTCCACATGCTTGGGTAGACGGAGGATTATGTTATTCAAAATTTAATGACCTAGTTACCGTCGTTCTTCCGCAGGACGAGAAACGTACATACATTCATGCAGATTCTTCATTATTTAATTTTTTTAAAGTAATACCGGTGGTAATATTTCTGGCAACGATCTGGAAAGTCATTAAGACATTTAATGTGATACGCCGCCAAATCTCGTTTCGAGAACAATAGGCCATTCGGAACCCACTTCTAGACTAAAAATTAAAAACAAAATTGATTTCAGAACAACCTTTAGAAGTTAAACAATATTTACTTCACTTTAAGCACATTTCAAATGCAATACATATTAATAGACTAGAGCCTTTTTTAAAACGTGATCGATTTCAAAGGGGATTTCCACTTCTGGGCCATCTTGTATGTACTTCATATACTGTATATAAAGGAATAAATGGTACAAAATAAATGGTATAAATTTGGCACAGTAAAACATTATCAGTATTAGTAAATATCAATAAAAATACTGTAGTATATTTATCACTTCATATACTGTGTTATTAATTTACAATAATGTAAAATGACCTCTCCGAAAGTTTTGCTTTCTCACCATTCTTTAAGTAATAGGGCATTATAGCTTAAGTTTAAAAGTACTGGTGGCATCACTACTCTTACCATTCGTGGCAATCAAAAAAGACTGAAGATGAGAGACGAGAAAGAATGTTTCTTATGAGAAAAGGGAGATCGTTAAAATAAGAGCTGAGGGAAATTTAACGGAGAAATTTGTGTACGGGGGCAGTCATTTGGCCTGACCACTGACAGCCATACTTCTCAGTGGACATTTTGACAGTTGTTATAGCGGAAAAAAATTCTGGAATTCTGGACCCAACCTACCATTTGTGAAAATGTATGAGGTTGCGAAGATAACTATTTTCATCCGGTCTCCCATTTTGTTGTATCCATTATAAAAATATGAATATATATGAATATATTTGTAATAACTGTTAAGATATAGTACTTAACTTGTTGCATTGGCTGTGTTTTTCATTTGGCCATAAACAGTTTATCACTTTGAGACTTTGAAGGACTTTTTCCCTCCGTTGTGAACCGTGGATTACTGAAGCCACAGATGCGATTGTAACTCAAAAAGAAACGTACTCAGAGGAACATGTGAATAAATTCAGGAAAATAGAGTTTAACACTGAAGTTGCCTAGAAAATAGGGAGCCTCTAAGAGGTTAAACGGGGTATAAGTGCAAGTAAAAGCTGTGTTTCTTAAAAGATTATGGATGTGTCCGAAGGCGAATGCTAGCATTAAATGCAAGATAATGCAGATCAAAACCACCACTTGCAGATCGCCTTAAGAGAAGTACAAAGTCACGAAACTACAAATGCACCGAAATGAACTCACTGTTTAACTAAAAAAGTACAAAACGGGGTTAATCCGTCCATGTTCAAGCTATTCTCATAATTATAAGTGAGAAATGAAATTAAAAGGCAAAAATAGGATGGAGCTTCAGCTGTGGCATGTCGATAATTAGCTTAATATGACATACTATATTAGACGCTTCTTAATGTGATTGCGGCTAATGTTATATTGCTGAACTTCTGCTCGTTCGTATTCGGAAAACGAGGGAAATAAATGCCTTATTGAGCCCACCAATTCGGTTAACATTATAAAAGAATTAATGACTGATTTATTTAAACTGAAGTAAAATTGCCAAACAAGAGATAAAGTTGTCAAATAGGGTCAAAATAGGTTATAAAAACTGTCAAGTGACAACAAAATGTGGCCAAGTGAGAGATTTACTCGCCAAATGGCTTGATTTCGTCTTTGAGCAGCCATTTAGAATTAGGCAAATAGCAACCTAAGTTCAGCGTAGATTTTGATTAACTCAAAATCTCTCTGTTTTGAGGAGGATTAGATATACCGTCCCCTCTTCTTGAGGACCAAAAACATTTCTGCTGAATTTTTTCTTTTTTTTCTGCTCTTGAAGAACAAAATTTCCTGAAAATATCTTGTTAAACTAAGCTTGCGCTTTTGTTTAAATTTTACATTAGTGTGTCCTCTTGCAATAAATGAGGGATGGCCTACGAATATGAAATTTAGGGTTTGTGTATAGTTAATAAACGAAAAACAGAAATTCATTTATGATTAATTCATACATAAGCGTTATGAACAGTTTATAAATGAAATTTTGCATTAAGATATTTTGAGTAGTTCATAAACCAACTTTTGAATTTTCATAACTAAAATACTATGAAAGTCGTTATTGATGTTCCTAGTTATATTTATAGTAATTAGTTAAATTTCATTGCTGTTCTGAAGTATATTTTAAAAGAAGGTTTATTATTATTACTCGGTTATTGCTATCAATATAGGAGTGGACAAACGTGATTACATTAAGCGGTACCTACTATATTGTTTCAGTGGCACTTCTCTGCGTTTTTTTATAACTTTGTTATGTTATACCATCATCAATACCCACACATGAGAAATATTTCTTAGGTGTTGAGTGTTGAACTGCCTTTTCTGCATTTGTTGTACTACGCAGCGCATTATAAATTGGCTAAAAAAAAGTAAAAAAACTAAAGGAGCAGTTAAAAAAAGGAGTTTTATATCAATTCTGTTCAAGAGATGCCCAGTAAAATGCAGTTAGTCTAGCTCAAAATAAAATTATTTGATAATATTTATAGGATCCAATAGGATTCAGCTTTCCTACACAGAAACATAAAAGCTTTTGCGTGTGCCAAATTGTAATAATTTTGTTACAGCTGCGGTAAGATACCTTCTTCACAAAACGGGTTTAGGGTTGCCAGGAAATGTCAAAGAAAGGCAGGGTTGTCCGATTTGGACCGGAATCAACCATTTGGCGACAAAATTGGCGATATGCCATAGAACGAATTCTTACTTGTTTTCCCGATAATGCTCTCGAAGGCAGGTCAAAAGTTATAAATACCCTGTCTATAAATACCTTATATCTGCTATACGCCGAGTATCAGTTTATTGTAAAGAGTATGTTGAGTTCAGTTGTAGCGCTTTGAGTTCTGCGGTTATCTTGAGAACGATCGACCGAGTCGGGAGTTGTATTTTAGTGCTTTGTCGTGAAGCGGTCTCCACCTTTATAGCCTGATAGTCTGAAGACTATGTTTCTGATTGCTTCAGGATGTTTGTCGTAGTTTTCGACTACTGTAACGTGCCTTTGAAACTGTCATGCGTAATGCGTCGTTCATCAGGTTGTTATCATCAATCACTCTAAACTCACAAACCCGCAGAACGCAATAATATATACATTTTAAAATACGAAAGATTTGATTTACTATATGTTCTTGAAATCAGACTTATAATATCCTTAACATGTCCTTCATTAGTGAAATGTAATGAAGCTCGTAGGATTTTCAACTAAGTTGAAAACTTAAATATAAAAATAAAAACCTATACATTTTTGAGTTATCCACCGAAGCGATTTTTTCACATAAAATATGTGGAAACTTTTGCCTTCTGGAGAGATAAGTAGTAAGGTAAACAAGGGTCCTGACTTTGAGATGTGCTCTCTTTTAACCCAGGATTCAGCTTGAAAAAAGAATTGCTTTCAAAGACTTTCTTGAACGCAATAAAAACGCAAGTTTGACAAACCTAACAAAACTTAAAAAAAGGGAAGACTAAAAAACTGTTACGTCAGTTTTAGAAATTCTTCCAACTATCGCAAGATCTGACATAACGCGCAAGGACTACAATTTCAGCGTCTGGAAATTCTCAGGAGAGTTGAGAAGAAACACTTCTTTCTTAAAAGCCATTATTATTTGCTTTGTGGAATCCTACCAGTCTTAAAAATTTGATAAATCTTCAACAATCGAATATACGTATAAATTTGCATTTTAAGATTTGAAACTGTAATTTGAGAAATGCTGCAAATTAGTGTCTTTACACAGTTCCAATGCAAAAATTTTAATACGTTGGAAGAAGTGAAAATGGCACAGGAGAAGAAGATTCTCTCTGTCAAAAGTTAGTATATGATCAAGCAGTTTTGGTCTCACATATTGAAAAGACCACTAAGGTAAATTTTTCAAGAGTCTTAATCCTGCATTCATACATCTTCAGGTTTCTATAAATTATTTTGAACAATAATTAAAAATGGTGTTGTTATTGTGACTTATCTCATTTATCTGAAGCCCATGAAATAAGCATGGTAATTTAAGCCCACGAAATTCATCATGGTAGACACTGCAAGATTGCATCTGTCGTTGGCAAGAGCCTTGAACACCATATAGGTGGCAGTACGACATTGCTCAGTTCCGCCCCCTAATTTATGTTGGAGAGGACCCCGGGAGGGGGTAACAGGTCCGAGGGTTCCACCCCTCTTCCTCTACCACCAATCTCTCGAGAGGACTTTCGGCTCCTCGCATATGGAGAGTGCCACATGCCGCACAGACACGATACATATACAAACATTCATGCCATTTTTGGGTTGCGAACCCGGGAATTTCGGTATGGCAGCCAGAGTCGCTAACCACTATCCCGGTTGGGCGGCGTAAATAAATATTATATATTGAACTGAATAATAATAAATTATTACATAAATTATTTCGAATAATAATTAAATACTTCGATCCAAACGTTCCGTTCAAATAGTTGCCACCAACTATCGCCCTGTGTTAGCTTTAAAGAATTTAACTAATGAGGAACTTGCATATATGTGTATACGTTCGTCACATTAAAAAAACAAAAGGACAGAACTTAAAGCCATTAAATTTTGGATAACGTTGTCCCCTCCTGAATATGTGCCCCTGGAAGCCCGAATTTCGAATTTTGAATTTTATGTTTCATATTTTGTAAAACTTTAATTCATTTTTGATTAACAAACTCAAGGATCTGAACAGGAGTAGCTGCAACACTCTACGGAGTAAAATATTTTTATCTTCAGCGCTCGAGACTTCCTGTAGGAAATTCTAAAGATATGCTGTTTTTAAATATGTTGTGGTTTTGCTATTAAATTAATGTGACATAAGTACGAAGAGCGCGATATCTAGTAAAGTTAATAGACAGAACGTTAATACTAAAATTATACGCAAAAATGTTTTGTTAGCCATCTTACTAAGAAAACTGAACATTGATATGAAGAACTTAGAAAAGACTAAAAAAAAGTATTGCCAGCACTTCATCGTTGCTCTGCATCGAGAATTCTAAACATTCGCTGCTTTTGAAATTTTTGTAATTTTGCTGTTGAATTCTATATGGCGTAAGTGCGAAGGAAATAGTGCTTAATAATAAAGCTAAGAGGAATGAGTGTAACAGCAGCCTGTTAGACTGCAAGTTCAGCGAGAGCGTAAAAGCTTTTACCAATTCGTTTGGACGATTATTAAAATTTGAACTCTTTCAGATTTTTTTTTATAATTATGTTGAGATTTTATTTCTCACAAATAAATATTCTGTCTGTGTTTGTTTCATATTGTTCAACAACGATTTCTAGATAGTAATCTTAATTTCCTGAAACTGTTGGCAGGGTTTATGATTAAAGCCTTTCAGTTCGGGCAGCTGTCTTAGAATTTGTAGTACTTTTCTAAATTCGGTTGATGATTGCATGCCATTGCTTTTTTCCGTATCACACACTCGCCTTCAGTTTCTATACAGGGTATCTCAATATTGTTGTGAATTCACACGTAATTTAAAATAAATTTCTGTAACTTACCTCACTAATGTCTCAAAATTAGCAATAATTTGCTTTACATTGCACTCTGAGGCCTCACTCAGTCTTCTTCTGAGTGAGGCTCTGAGACTTCTGGTTCTTCTTCTACATAAAAGTCAAAAAACAATTTTAACTAATTTTAAGAGATCGACTCTCTTCATTGACTAAACAGCGAATGGTCCCTAGCAGAGATACCAACTTAGCTTAGCTATAAAATTTGATTTTGTTTCTCAGTTTCTGAATATCTTTCCAGCAGTGATATTTAAAAGCTTTATAATACCCTAAAATTGAAGGCTGAATATTAGAAGAAGTTGATTTTGCAGGAAGGGACACTAATGTTTTTCAGAAATAAAAATCAAAGGTGCGCTTGCTTCGTAGTTATCCAATAAGTAAAGCTATTTTTTCATTTTTCTGTTCGCTGTCCGAATTTAAAAGAAAATAAGTAAAAATATCATTTGTCATCCATGAATTCTTGTTGCTATGGTTAGTTAGAAGCAAATTCTTCACTCCTTTCAAACATCGAGGTTTTCTGCTTTTGTCAATAACAGAGAAGAAGTCTTCTTAATTGTTAGGATCATATTGCACGCTAATAACACAGTAACTTAAACCAGTTGCTCTTTCATTTTTAAATATTAATGTTTGTTCTAGTAATAGTAATGTTCTGTAACGCAGTCTAGTTTCGTGTAGGCTTTCCGTGTGGTCCTGTAAGTTCAGTTTCGTTTTAAGTCTTGTGTGGCTTGTATTCATTTAGCAGCTCAAGTAAAACGTCTTTTATCCAGTTACCAGCTGTATGATGATCTTCTGCTTCCTTCTTCAATGCAGATTCTGATTAGCAATGTTGTATTTCTGTCCTACCAACTTGTGAGCTATCTACCAGTCGATGTCAGGCTCTCCTAGCGTTTGGCAAATTAGTGAAAAAAAAGCTCTGGAAATAGAAATCCTTTTCAGTTTTTTAGCTGAAAACAATACTAGAAGAGCAATTTCGAGGTCTCTTAAATTTAGCCTTTTTTACGCTTCTTTCAGATATTTAATTTTTATTACTTTTTCATTAATTATAATTCCTTGCTTAAGAAAATTGCGCAATGTAATTTAGGAAATTTCAAGCTAAATGTAGTTTTTCATTTCGGTTTAGGTCTTTTTGCTTGGTATTTTCGAAATGTTACAAATTAAGTCCACAACAAATTTTTAAAATGATTCTTTTCGTGATTTATTCAAACTTAAAATTTTATGTTTCTATTTCGAGCAGAGAGATTGCCTTCTGTCTGTTTAGTTGATCTGCCACTTCATGATTATAAGCATGACCAGTGCTTCCCTGCTTTTTCTTGAGCCTGCAATTACCGCGTCCTTTCCATTAAGACCCTTAATATGCGATAACGCTAAGGAGTACTTCATAGACGTTTTTATAACGTTCTGTGAACATAATATATCTTTTGATTACCTAAGATTTTGAACGTCGAAGCCTTAAAAGATGGGGTACAGAAGTTGTACTTTTACCTCTTATCAGCTGATATTCTAGAAAGAATCTTGACTCACTTACAGCGCGTCTATTCTAGAGAATTGTTTTTGTTAATTGTTTTTGTCAAGGAAAATCTGCCCTCTGAAATGCAGTGCGGACAACAGTGTTTCTAATATACAGGGATAGGAGGGTAGAAAAATTTAAATCAAACCCTTTTCATTGAAGCACTACATACCTGAGGGATAAATTTAAGGTTTAAAACGCATTCAAAGCATTGCAAGATTTATCCTAATTTTATTAACAGGTATTTTAAGTTATTCAACTTTCCTATCTATTCTGATTTCAGTCTACAATTTCCTATCAGAATGTAATTCCGGAAGTGCAGTGAATGCAAATGAGTAAGAGTACTATTTAAGTCGAAGTTTCGCCGACTTCGTGAGAGAGAGTCTGATTCCCTGACTAGCGCGCGTTTGCCTTTTGGCTACGTTCTCTCTTAGCTACTACGCTCGGCCATACTTTAGGCCCTTGCTTGGCTTTCCCTTTTTAATTAATACTTAGGGGCCAACTACTTAGAATCCTGCTAGCTTCGGCTATATGTTTCAGATAGCTTTAGTTAAGCTTAGTTTATTTTAATTTCATATTTATTTAAGTTCAAGCCCAAGTGGAGGCTTTGCTGTGTACTCCGAGTTAGGAGTTGATCGTAATTATTCTGAGAAGTAAAGGGTAGTTAACCCTTCCAAAGTCTTACGTGTTTATTCTCACACTTAAGCGATTATTCACTTGTTTGTGTTTGTGAGATTCTAAGATTGAACTTTGAATTAAATAAAAAAACCCACAGCATCAACAGCGAAGAATCAATCTTTTGCCGGTCTTAATTGGTAAAGTGGTGGAGATAAATTTAATAAATGACGGTTTTTCTGTTGGTATTTATTTGGATGGGTTCCTGCAAATTTCAGCCTCATAAGCGGCTAGTTTATTCAGCAGTGAACTTAATGAGCATCAGATTCTGTTGTCCTTAAATTAATACGGTACTAAAAAAGAAATATTCAAGCTTCGTATTGCGGCGCTACCTTCGCAACCAATGAAGCCATAATTTTGTATCGCAACAGCGCGTCATTCCACACCCAAGTCCATCCTCTAACTGTTTACTTAATATTCACCCCTTTGTGGAAATTTTGGGGTCCACCAATCGACTCTGAAATAGAAGAGGTAAATTTCCAAAAGTCCTT
>KK114184.1:204026-292968 GCA_000611955.2 Stegodyphus mimosarum | reverse complement strand
ACATCGCAAAAGCCACTGATTGTTTTCCCATGTCATGCTTGCAGAACACTGTAGCACATGGCAGAAATGAAAATGTCCAGCTATGTTTTTACAAAGTGCGCTGCTTGGTCAATTTCATTCACAGATCTGGACATGAGCTATTATATGAAGAAGCACGGATACTTGCTGGAGAAAATTGTCACGCCGAATCTTCATCGGACGAATTGTTACAAAACGTGTCTTGCAGCTTTCATTCACGAGTGTGATCGTAACACTCAAAAGAGAAGAGGCGGAAAGAACTTCAAAACCGGTCTATTTATAATCTTTTCAGCCAACGTCCATTACCCTGTCCAAATGGAATTCGGATTGAAAAATGTGAGGGCTTGCCTTCAGAGTTTGTAAGCGGGTGGTAAGTAACAGACCAACTCCTGGTACAGCCTGGATAACGCTAAATCTGCTACTGAGACTACCGCTCTCCTCTTTCGCCTGAAGACCAGAGGGTCAACGCCTGAGGACTAGAATATTTTGTTTTGTAATTACAATAAATTTCTTATGAACTTAGATACGAGTTGCATTTATCAATACAGTTGTTTCTTCTTGAAAGGCTAACATTTTATTACAAATTTATAAACTCATTAGGTTTATTTTGGAACAGTAGTCATGCCCTCTTCAAAAACGGGTACTCCGAACCTTCCAGTTAGCAGACAGCTTCTTGCAGTCGTTGAATGCTTCCAATCACACCACAAAGGAACGCGATGAGGAAGAGGGAAATTTTAACCTATTAAGGTAATCTCCTTGCTGAAGAAATAAATTCTTAGCAATAAGTTTGATGTTCGGTTTCTTGAATCCCATAATTGGCCGAATGATTAAGATTACTGGATTCTGAGATCTTGATTCAAGTACAATCCTAGACGATAGAGACAACTTGCGTATGTGGATTTCGTAATTTTCCTCATGTGTAATGTGAATACGAGACATTTTCCCTTAAAAAGACCTCCACGGAAGCATGCTTTCCTTACGGCAGATTGCCTTCGTGTGATTTGCCATCAAATAACCAGTAGCTCAATTACTTAACCGGTACTCAGTTTCATTTGTCGTAAGTTTTATTCAATAATTTTGTTACCTGTTGAAGAAACACTAAAATGTTTTAAAGGTAGACAAACATCAAGAATTTCCTTCAATCTTTATAAATCAATAATGAAATTTAGGCTAATATCTCTCATTCAGATTTCTCTATAATAGATTTATTTTGTTATCAAATGAAATTATTATAGCTAAACTATATGATTAGCTAAATTCCTTTTCCGAGGCAAGATTTTATGTTTCATGGTATTTTTACACGTACGAATTTAATGGCGCATTTTTTTAGAAACTATTTTCTTTAGTCTTCTGATCCGAATGTTCCCAGTATTTGCCTTTTTAGATAATAACAAAGAAAATTAACGAACACCTAATGAACTGTAAGTTCATTAATCCTGCCTTTGAACTCGATTTTGAAATTAAATCTCTTAAAATCTTTCTTTTCCAAAGTTTGATCAACACAGACATTTTTTTTTTAATATTCTAACAAAGCCTAATAAATTGGTTTTCAAAAATGCCTTTCTGTATGCTTTGATTTCGGTACTAATAGCATCGATGCGCTAAAAAAATAATAACTTCATTCTATGAGTGTAACACTGGCAGTACGGATAATATTTTGTTTTAAATAATGGATGCATGTCTATGCATGTACACATGTATGTTTCTCTAATTGGGAAAAAACGGTGTCACGTAAAAACACCAAATTTTGCACATATTTCTGCACCTGAATATGTGCTTCTAGAAGACCGAATTTTTTAACTTCGAGTTAGGTTTTTCATTTATTTCATGTTTTACAAGAACATATAGTATTTTGAAGTTCTGGGAAGTAACATTCTTTACTCTATTGCAGGTAGCAAGAGTTAGGTAAAATAATTAGCTGTGGGATATCTGCCAAGAGCATTTAAATGTTTCTTTGTATGAAGAAGACAAAGTACCACCTTAATATGATGCTAATTGTTACAAAAGAAAAGTATTAGCTAGGCACACGTGCTATTCTTAGTTCATCATTTTAAGCTGAAATTATAGTGTTTTGAGGATGTTTAATTTTCTTCATTGATTTTCTTACTTTGGGCGAACTAAATGAATTTTTGATAGTGTGTTGTCACTTCAGAAATCATAAGTTTTCCGCTTTTCATTCGCACATTCGAAGTATTTAATTTTTCTATCAAACTGGATTTGCTCTTTATTGTCTAACAAAGTTAGCAGTTTAAATGAAATGCTTCCAATCACATTGCCTTTGCCGAATGATATATTTTTATCATCCATGCGTATTGCCATTTCTTCATTCAAAACGATAAATATTTAATAGTTCGATGACACTGATCACGAGTCTATCCAATACTTGTGAAATTCAGCGTAGTACTCATTAAAACCTCGTTCTACTCATTAAAATTACTATGAGGGTTTTCTAACGTTATCTTTGATGTAACATTTCAAGGTCCTGTTGATGCTATGCATTTCGTATGTCTTTGATTGGTAATATAATGTTAAAAATATATTAAAAAATAAATAAATAAATAAATAAGTAAAAATCAAATAAAATCGAGGCCTTAACTAAGCGATTTCAGTAATTTTCAACCTAGTTCAGACGTTATTCTTTACTCACTATCTGCTCCTGCAGGGTATTGTTAAGTCACTGTGAATATGAGAACTCGACTTCCTATGCCAGAGTTGAGTTAAATTCAGAATACACATTCGTAGCAACAATTCATTCTGACTGACTGGTAACCGCAACTGCGATTCTGCATAAATTCAGTGATTTAAATGCATACTAGGCTTCCTCCAAACATTCGGCTTTTCGTACAACGGGTTCTTCGAGAATATTCCACGGAAACCGAACCAATCATCTGTCGTTTCACACAGTTTTGGAAGATTGGTCATTGCATCAAATTCAAAACCTTACAGCGTGATCTTCGACATCGTATTCTTCCACAGCTAGTAACATTGAAGGATTTCTAAATCAATACTGTTTTATGAAGTTATTCACTAAATTAATCACTGGAATGTAGAAACCACATTTAAAATGAAAGGAAGGAATTTTTCTCACGCCTTTTTGTTCGATTCTTTCGTAAGTTATTTTCAATTTTTTTCCTCACATTACGAGAAACGGTCCTGCCAAGAACCACCAAATTTCGAAATCATGTAGGTTTTATCCGAACATGTGCATCTCGAAACCGAATGTTAAATTTCGAATCTGCTTTGATTTATTTTATGTTTCGTCCGAATTTAATAATATTTTGCTAACAGGCTAAGTGAATTAAATGCAATGTGTTCCCACTGAACAAACGCTATTTTTTTATCATTCAGTAAATAATGGTGTCTAATGTAAATAAATAGTGTGAAATAAATATCAGTGTTTTTATCAAATTTAATCAATAAATTCCGTGATTTAAAAGAAACGTTTTGCAACCTGCAACGTATCAGATATTTGTGTTTCAAATTTAATCAACAAACTCAAGATCTAAATGAAATGATCTAAATGTTGTAACTGCCCGAAATGAAATATATATATCACCGGTGTGTTGCAATTCATCAAAACAAAATTGATCTTTTTTTCATATTTAATCGACCTATTATTGATTAAAAAACTAAATAATAAACGCAAGTATTCATCTCTATTATTATTAATTACTATCTAGATCCGTGAAATTACAAAAGTTGGGCTCATTAAAATTAATATTACTTAGATATTTATTCTTTTTTACAAAAACTGTTTGCGCGTGTGACTTACTTTTTGCCAAAATTTAGCTTTACGTTGGCTGAAATTTGAGTAAAATGGCAATATATTTCGAGAGGGTAACTAATAAGAGTTTTCCCTGTACCAGAAGAATGTGTTTTTGACGTGTGAGCTCTGATGTAGTGCCTGGCAAAATTACTATGCTACAAGTTTTGCTGTTGTATAATATCACTGACATCTAGTGTGCTCGAAATCAACTTCTTTCTTACATCTTTTATGTCCTCGTTTCTACTTCTACTGTGAGAAAGACATAACCTTATTTGTCTATTGACTTAACTTGCTGGTAGAATGGAGATGAAGTGCATCCCATTGAGCAAAATCACAAAAAAATCATAATTTTTAAGCTAATCTATGAGGTAATGTCTGTAATAAAACTAAAAAGATGAGAAGAATAAAAACATTAAATTAATGCGGGTAGACTTTGTATATTCAATATTTCAATGAAATGTTACGAATTATTCGAAGGACTATTTTGTATTTATTTACCCTCACTGCCATAAAAACTTGCGCACTAAGAAGTAATCGTCGGATCGTAATAAAACTTGGTATGAAGATACCAAGCTTACGTTCATGCTCTCGTGTCAGCCAGATACGCAATTAATTAGAACTACGTAATGATTATGCATTGCGAAATTTCGCGAAGAGGACGCTTCATTCTTTGTAATGCATAACATTAGAGGTACAGATAGGCATTGTATCTGTACTTTAATCTGTTGGAAAGGATTTTTTCACAAAGTGTGACGTTATCCCGCTTAACATAACTTTCTAATTTCTTCTCTTTCGTAAATGAATTAAAAATTTTGAAAATTAAAAAAATTAAAAATGCTGTTATAACTTTAATAAATAATTCTGTATCTTATCTTTTTTTTTTTAATTTACATTTTTAAACAGGTGGAAACGTTTCAAATACTCAGTATGGTTTTTATTTGTGAGAGATAACTTACTAAAGCGAGAGTACAGAAAAGTAGAAATCGGATCAGTTTGTGGGTGTATTTATTTTTTTGTTCAGGCAGATCAAAATACTAACTTGAATTCTACAACTTCGATGATGAAAAGCGAACAAGATATTCCATAATGAATATAATGAACGGGCATGTTATATGTAGCCCAACAAACTAAGCATGAAGATCGGAAAAGATATTCCAGAACGTGTTTGAAGATCTCCGAGCATGGCTTAGGAAGAGCCACTAAACATTTCTGTTAGTAACACTCTGTCGTTCAAGGGTAAGGAGCAACTAGCAAATTAAAAGATATCTCTCGAGCATGGTAAATCTCCGAAAAATATGCTTTGCTGAAATAATTATGTTTGAGAATGATTTAGATGTTTGTGGCATGGACGGGATTTCCCTGAAGACGCTGCTAGAAGTGGTAGTTTTACGATTTCTGTTGCCAAACACATTGAACATGACATTGAAACGTGAAGTGAAAACGTGACAGTGATAGGAAAAAAAAGAACAGCAATGAACACTAACACGTACAAGGATGTTCTGGCAAATTTATTGCAAAGAATTCGTTGTATACATGTATTAATATGCACCGAAACTGGCTTTTGGGTTCCTTGTTTGATTTCTCATTCATGATAATGTCTATGTACATTGGGCTCTTACCGTGAAATGGTTTTGTTAAGATGAGCCCTCGAACATGCGCCTTAGTACACAGTCGTCGTCAAAAGTGCAGTAAAAAAGGCGGATATCACTTCAAAGGAATATAAAATGTTTCTCGGATTTAGCTAAGAATCTTTTGTTAAGATCACATTCGGCAAACTTTATTGTAATACATTATAGTAACAGTATCATTTACCATCCAACGAAAACAAATATTCGGCATAAATATACAGAATGGGCCTCGAAACCAAAAACAGCACGAGCTCTTTCGTGAAAGCCATAGACCTTTGCCTTCTGTCAGTTAATTGTTTGTTCATTTGGCGACTTGGGCTCGCTAAATAAAGCAACTGTTCCAACTTGAATTTGCCTTCCTATTCATCCTATTCATTCCGGCGTATAGCGTCAGACGGATGGTGTTTATCGTATCATATTAATGCTGGCACGGACTATGATTTCGTGGCCCACTTTGTATTTATAATATAGCTTTTGATTTCTTGATGATCCACTGTAGTAATGTTTCTAAAAATTATTAGAGCGAGGAGTTCCATTTGTTAGCAATTAAACCTGCCTTGGAGTTCGACTGGGGGCTACTCCCGGCTTTATGTAGGACCTGTACCTATACAGACTCGACGTTTAGAGTAAATAATCAGTCTTTGCAGTGACTAGAATCATCGTTTATTAGGTGATAGGTTCAGGCTCGGCAGTGACCATACTGGTACTGTCTTTTCTGCCCGTTGGTTGTGGGGACGTTACATGGTTAGATATTTTTGAAGGTTGTCCTTGGGGATTTGTTTTTCCTTGGTCATTACTGGAAGACGGTCTACGACGTATTCACTTTCTGTTTGCTAATGGAGGCTTGCTGTCCACCATTGACCTGTAATCTTTTCCCAAACTGTGTGCATCAGAAGTTCCGCCCTGGGTTGACCGGGGCTGTTATGCTCCCTGTTTCGCCTCTAGGGTCTCTCTGTTTCGCCTCTAGGGGTTACCTTACACGGCTATAATATAACCGTGTAAGGCATCTAATAAGTACGACAGGTCTGGGAGACCCTTCTTCCTAGAATACTACTACTGGTAACAGTTAATGATTAATGGAACAACACTATGTTTACCTAACCCATGTGTTTCCTATAATTTGTGCAGTAGAATCTCTCATATCGGGTAGCAATGGGACCTCGCCTACCGAATAGCTCAAAACATAGTTCTACATGCGAAGTACTTTGGTATCGGTTTTCGATCTGTCGGCCACAATTAAATAAATAATTACGAAACTTGTACAGATTATTTAGAATTAAAACACACGGTTTTATATTTCGGAAAAATAGAATGCAACAACATTTAAAAATTGCCGTACATATTGCCATATGGAGTTTCTTGGTGTGATGACATATGAGTTCGAGTGTCTGCCTGCTTACAAGATTATTGTTGTAGTTTTAAAAATTCGCTGTATGTATGAAGAAGCTTCATAACAGTGTACTGACGCAGATAAATACTACTCAGCAAAACTTTTGAAAATTGACAGTCCTTCGTCAGCTTCTTTTCACGTAACTTTCTCGAAGTGCATGTCGCTTCAGTCTTCATCTTCCACCCTTTCTTTCTCATTTTTTAGTAAAGTATTTTTTAGTATTCATATTTCTTCGTCATCTTGAGAGAGTACAAGCTGCTTGTACCCACCTCTCCTTCATTAAGAAACGCACGCTAAATTTCTCTGAACACGTAACTAAACCTAAGATGTCGGGCACGGGCGCCGGATATATTTTAGGACAAAGAGAATCTTCGTCACTCCACTCATGATCTAGGAATATGACCATAGACGACAGTTTATTCCAACAGTTTATTCCAACAGTGACGTCAAGTAATGTTTTTTACAACTTACAGTTACGAGATGTAGTGACTATGGCGTCGTTCATTGTGGATTGTTTCTGAAAATAATGGTCACTTCCTTATCATATTTCATATATCTACGCATAAAAAGGATCGGTAGCTCCATCTTTATATTCTGGATAACTCAATGGTACTTTAGTTTAATAAAGTTTTGTTGGCAGAAACATAAAAAGCAAATTTCCTAATTTAAATCTTTCATATTCTTAAATCATTACCTCACAAACTTAAATCTTGGATTGCAATTTAGACCTTGAACATTTTTTATTTTGATGAACAGTAGAATATTGTTGGGTGTCATTTTGAAATGCTCTGAAACGAAACCTGTAAGAAAGATATAATGATAGTAGTAATGAAGATGTGAGGATTTATGTTATTTAATTAATAGTTAATTTATGTTTAAGCATCTTTCCTATCACTCTTGCTGCTCGCTCACACTTTCTTGCCAGACGGTAAATGACTTAGGGCGCGTGTATTCATATGAGGTAGAAAAGAGTTTGTATTTAAGGGAAGGTTTTGGAAGGTGAACTGAGAGCTTATTCTGCCTACCTGAAGGAAATGCTTCTGTCTTTGATTTCCTAACGATTTGATTTCTGTGGTGTTGAGCGATTCCTCTTATCAGGTTTGTTTGCCTCAGCTTTTCGAGTCAGAGCCAGCCTGCGCAGTAATTAATCTGTGAAGCTATTACGCTAAAATTAACTTTCATTTAATTTTAAGTTAGTCATTAACTTTTTGAGTTAAGTCAAAAGTGTGGGCTTTTTTAAGCACACATTTTTAAGTTAGTGCTATCTGTGAACTTAGTTAATAAAGGAGTTTTTACACCCTTTTTCGGACTTATCGTACTTAGGGATAATTCTATAAACAGTCTTCTACCGTCGAGCTGATTTTATGAGTATACGAGAGACATTATAAAGGGACTGTAATGTCTTCATAATAATAGTGATAGTCGTACTCAAAATGACAGTAATGCTCATAACGAAAGTAATGTTAATAACAATGACAGTAATATTCATATTGATAGTTAGAGTAGTGTCTTCAGAATGATAATTGTAGTAGTGTCATAAAAATGATAATGGGGATAGCAGTGATGAAGCAGTCATAATAATAGTGTGTCTACTTTCCTTTCGTAAACTTTGAAGAAGCAATTTTTGAGATATATTCTTATAAAATAGGCTTAAGTATTCGCATAGATTATTAAATAATTTCCCAAAGTTTTATTCCTTTTCAGCGTCCAGAACACAAATTTTGGATGATAAACACATTCAAGTGACTATCTCGCTTGTAATGAAAGTGTCAGAAGTAATATTGAAAGGAACATTTTTCTTTATTTTTATAAGGAAACATGACGAATGAATGGAATTTTATAAGGAAACTTGGAATTCAAATGAAGTCGCAAGTAAAAGAAGGAAACAAGACTCTTTGGGCGATGTACAATTTTTATTCACATTTCTTACAAAAGCAATTCACTCTTAGGCATCATCAAGGCATCGTCCGCTGAGGCTTTAACACTTTTAATGCTTGCGCCAATGGCAACAAAGCTGGCTAATCAAATAGCAGGATTTGTATGGTCCCATTCGGCACCTTATGCGCATGGTGCAAAGTATTATATTTCTCGTGAGGGCACCTGAAAAGAAGCTCCCTAAAAAACTCGATTTATCCTTAGAATGTTTTTCGTTGTGGATGTCCCACTGTTATCTTCAGAAGAAAAATTTTCATTTCTTGGCTCTGAAATCACATAACAAAGAGAAACGAGCGAGGCACTGGTAGTAATCAGCACCATCACACACATTATGCATGCTTACAGTTCTAATAGTTAGGAATCAGAAAAGTACTAAGTGATTAACTGGCATTTAGCTGAAAATAGCATATCTAAGAAAGTAGTGATTTAAGCGCCTTTCTAACCATTTTATATACTTTGTTTGGTAGAAGGAATACGCATTTTAGTCGAAATGAAATGAGAAGATAGCATGAAAACATAATTAGGGTCATTAAAAATCTCATATTACAGTGTTTGTTGAAGATAAATATATTTTTAAGTACAAGAACGAATTCTGTGTCTGAAAGAAATGAAGCATTTAATGGGAATTAGAATAATCGGGAAAACGTCCCCAAATTTCGGATATAATAGCTGTAATTTGAGTTAATAAAATATCCTAATAAATCGTGGAACATTTTATCAAACATAATTATAATATATAGAAATGATGAATATAAAACATTCTCCATTCTTCTTTCCACTCATTCTTGTTTTAATTCCATTGTTTCTCACGTTCGTAATCTCTTTTACTTCAACTTCATTGGCTACTCTGCTGATGAGTGCAACTGTGAGCTTACTAGCAAAGACGTTTGAAATAAGTTTCGTGTCATTAAAATCATTTCGATGAAAGCAGTTGTCTACTTCCTACTCGCTGAATATAGTTGGGCAGTAACACTTCCGTGGGCAGGTCGCTGTTAAAATATGACGACCTGTTCTAAAGAGAAGTTAGGACACCATCCACGGGCGTCGTGACATGGATGGCGGGTGACAAGGCGGACGATCTTCTACTGGGCGGCTTGGAAGATGAGGGCGGAGGCTGCAACAGGTCTGCGGCAGAGGAGAATCGAACCCGTGGAACGTCCTCGCATAGATTGGCGGGTAGTTGGGTCAAAGCTTCGGAACTGGAAGCTGTCGAGGATCGCTGCTGAAG
This sequence comes from Stegodyphus mimosarum, assembly GCA_000611955.2. NCBI lineage: Eukaryota > Metazoa > Arthropoda > Arachnida > Araneae > Eresidae > Stegodyphus > Stegodyphus mimosarum. Next base: position 283,003 of record KK114184.1, on the reverse strand, counting down.
CGTCGGAGATGTACTTGCCAGGCACAGACTTGGGTTCGCAGCTGAAGCTAGGGAAGGTAAACCGGACATGACGGCTCCAGCGACTCCAAATGCCCCAGGATTAGATGCACCCATCCGTGCTAGTCCTGGCAGAGCATTCATTCCATTGGCGTCGTTCCCTGAGGAAAAATATATTTTACAATAAATATGATTTCATGCTATTAGAGCAATATTTAGATATTTTACTGACGTATCTAACTTCTGTCAGCCAGTCCATTATATTTTAAAAGGAACGTTCCGTAAATAATTCACTAAACGCGGCAAGAAGCCGTTATCATTCTCATTCTCGAATTTTGTTGCTTTGGATTTACTTAAATTAATCTAGTTTTTTAATAGGAAATTAATTAATTCACCTTCTCCGTTAATCTTTGCTATATACATTTAACTTTCAACCATCTTCTGCTCTGAAAGTCCTATCGGTATTTTCTTCAAAAATACTTTTATGGAAATCCAGTAAAGAAAATTAAACATAAGGTATTTATAAAGCACTTTTCTACTGAGTAAGTAAGTACTAAGTACGTATTCCCTTATCGTAACTGCTTTAAGCACTACATGAACTGAGCCCACCTAAGAAGCCTCCGTATTTAGCGGGAGTTGGATCGTCCAGTCAAAAGTCCACTTCGAAGGGTAAGAAATATGCCATTCATGCTACCGTTCCAGGGTCCCAATCTGACATGGCAGACTTTAAAGAAATTCTCTGTAGCCCACTGCTCCAGTTGGCAACTGGGGTCACCACTTCAACATTAACCAACATTAATTGAATTATCAATTAAAATAAATAAGACTAACAAAACAAACACTTCCTTAAACGTAAGAAGTCTGCATCTTACAAATAATATAAAATTCTGAAACTAATAAATTGTCATAAAATAGCATTTTTAACAAAATTCTGGAGCAACATGAAACATAAGTTCATCAAAATTAACTAGAAGAACACCTAATCTCCTCTTACTTCTATAATCTGGCACAATAACGTTTTATTGATAATTCCAATACGAATGCATAATCTGAGTAATTAATAATTACGATAATTCAGCATTAATATGAGACGAATTAGTACATAAGGCCACGTAAAGGAAGTCCACTTAAAGTATTAATTAGCTCCACCAGTGGCCGACCGAGTGGCTAAAACCACTGGATTTGGGGTTACGCTGTTTTGTGAAAAATATATCTTCATTACAAATACATCCTGTTGGGTCATTCTTTATTTACGAGTTTCGTGCGCAAATATTAAAGCGATCTCTGCGGAAGACGAAATGTTGGATTCACGAAATAAATCTACGGCGGTGTACGAATGAGCTTTTTGTTGCTGGGGTTACCGATGTCTAGATTCCATCTATAATCTCAATTGCTACTTGTTTAGTCAGTATTATTTGGTAACGAAGATATTCGCCGATAAAGGGCACCTTTGGAGGCCCCACTCCGTATTTGCTCTAGGCCTGCAGAATAAAATTTGTGATGCTGGATTTCGTAACCTGGAGGGATTTGGAACGATGTCTAAATTCTCTCCAAATCACAACAGAACATGTTTAAGCCCAGTTAAGTGTTTCAGGAGCTCATTCTTTAGCTGTTCATTGTGTTCAAGTTAATAAAGAAATCTGAAATTTCGTTTTGAAAGCATTTCAACATATTAGATTCAGCCTTATAGAATTTCACTTTTACGCACAGGATCACCATTATTAGGTTATTAACTGACAAAAACTTTGTCCTTTAATTTTGGCTCCGCGCCGCCGGAATGATTAGGGTCATCTGAAGCTTGACTGCTTGTACGTTTTATTCCCCCCGATTTATGGATTAATATAGGTCTTCTGCTGCGGAGAATCTTGGTAAACGTTCTTGATGATGAGAAGGTTAAGTTTGCAGAGTGTAAAATATTTCATGAGCTTTTGACATTTTATTTTTATAGAGTAAACTGTGAGTTTTTGTTAAAAAGCTTCAGAAGTCATTAGTTGTTTGAAGAATAAAATAATTACCTCAAGATTTTCACAGATATGTTGTATTTTTTATGAATAATATGCTGAATTAGAGTTTCATCTTTTAATGTAATTCTGCCATATGCCCAGTGCAAGGAAATGACATGGAAGGATAATTATTAGCGTTATATAGCAGGATTACTTTTAAGCTTTTTTTTTCTATGAGGCAATAGACAGATTTTAATTTTCAAGATTTGCTGATCACCTTTAGATTTCTTCTAATGCATAGATGATTGATGTCAAGATCTCATTATGGCATTTTTATAATTATTGTCATAAATAATATAATTTGAGCTGGATGGATTGGATATAAAATATGTTGGAGTAGACAATGGCAATTGAACTGATCTCTGGTGCAGGAAAGAGAATGAAAAAATTTTAACTTTAAAAATCTGGACTCTCATAGCGAAATTCCGACCTAATAATCAAAGTCAGCTCAATAAAATATGTAAATGTATCCGTAATAAAATCCGTAAATGCATGCGTAATAAAATCCGTAAGTATTTTCTGCATCAAAACACTTATTGGTTAGTATAATTATATTTATTCAAGACTATTCCTAACATTTATATCTTACTTCATTCATAATATTACTTACTATATTCGTAATTGTGTTTTTCGTATTAATTTTTATAGTGTCATTGACGATTTTACGAACAGAAAAACACAAAAAAGCACTTATAAAAGTCGTAATTTGCTTTTATATAAAAAATAAAAACAGAGTTTTGATTATTTTATTCCTACATGTTGTTCTGATATTTTGAACATCTTAGGGGCCTATTGAAAGCTGCCGCAAACAGATCGCTGAGGGTAGCCACTTTCCTTGGCAGGTGTCTAACTGGCAAAAAATACACAAGTAATTTCAATACATTCAGTACATACAGTTGCTGGAATTCCTGTTCATATGTAATTTTCCTTTTTATAAAATAATTACGGATAGTGTACTGAATAACAAAAATATAGATATTGAATGTAGTTAATAACCTTTGCTGAAAACACGAACTTTGAGCCATGAGATTATTGAATTTATTCCAAGTTTCCAGAATAATTCAATTAAAATGTAACAGAAAAAACAAAGAAAGAAGATATTAGAAATCTTTATCTTATCATACTTTCATTAAAGCATATCTGGTGGTTAATTTTAACTTTTAACTGGCATTTGCATTTGTAATTTTTAATCAGATTCCTATTTTATTATTTTTTATAAATGTAAAACGATATCAAGTTTAGGGAAAGGAAAACAACTGTCTGCGAAATCACCGCTCTTGAACCCCAAAATTAATCACTCTGTTATCTTATTTTTAGATATTTCGAGTTTCACAGAGGGAGATAAATGATAATAAATAAATCAAACATATGAATACTTTGAGAGATCGTACTGACATTAGGTTATTTTTGAATGCAGAAAACATGAAAAATGTGCAATGCCCTCGCCGGGACTCGAACATGGACCTCTCCAATACGCGCCAAGTGCTCTAAACGTTAAACCACGAAGGCATGCCGAAAGGAGGGAGAAAATACCTTATATACTCCTTCTTTTAAAGGGCGACTGGATATTAGGGGACTCACTCGCCAAATCCTGGTGGTGAAGATTCATCAACCACCACCTGTTAGTTCGGGCGCCTCTGTAGAGTCATTAGGTATTTTTGAAGCGGGAGACTTGAAAAATGAGCTACGCCTTCGCCGGGACTCGAACCTGGACCTCTCGAATAAGCGCCGAGTGTGCTAACCATTACACCACGCAGGCAAGCCGGATGGAGGGAGAAATTACCTTCTAAGATGATTTTTCATATCCATCCTTTTAATGCAAATTACTCTACAGCAAGCTTTAAATTTTACGTGCTATTTTTTTAAAATTTGTTTAGCTGCAATCTTATGAGCTTTATTTTTTTAGTAAGATGATAGCAATATTTTAGAATTACCTACCTTTAAATTAGTTATTGTGTTAAAATTTACTTACCAAGTTTTTCAACATACAGCATAAATAATACTTTGGCAGTTGTTTTTGAGAAAAGCGACTTCAGATTTGGTTAATACGAAAAATTTTATATCTTATAGTTAGCAGTTCGAATGACAAACAAGATAGATGTAATTTATTCAAACATCTCTTTTGCAAATTCTACTGAATTCTAATGACCCTCTGAATTTAACAACAGACTTTTTGTCTGTTAAAGTAAACGAATGCCCAGAGTTATTTTAAATAATAAAACTATAATGCAGTACAAACAAATATTTAATATAAGGCCTCCTTTTAAGAGTATTTCAAAACAGCGGAAGGTTCAAAGAAGATAATGGAGCTCTTTGACGAAATTGATAGTGAAGACGGTTGCCCTAGCAACGAAACAGCCCATCTTCATAGCACAACCATTTCGCACTCGAACTCTCCTCTAATGATGGATTGAACTGTTCCAAAGAAAAATGGTGTTTATGATCATTTCTTCCTTCATTTGCAGTAGTACGGTAGTGATAAGAAGTATTATACTTGATTTAACGCAGATTCATTCAACAAGAATAGGGAGACAGAAAAGAAAGGCTAGAACCAAATACGTGACATATATTTACTTGTATTTGGATTATGTAAATATATCATTTACTTGTTGAGGTATTGTTATGGAGTAAGCGAAAATAGCTTCTGGATTAATCAGACAGTTTCTATAATTGCAGTCAAGATTGATATCGTTTTGTAAGGTTTATTATACGTTTTCTAACAGTTATTTTAAGTTTTGTATCTTTCCTATCTTATTCTAACTTCAGCTTACAATTTCCTGCCAGAATGTGAATTCAGAAACGCAGATAATGCAATTGAGAATGAGTACTATTTAAGTCGTGACTTAACCGATTTCAAGAGAGAGAGTCTGATTTCCTGACTAGCGCGCGTTTGTCTTCTGGCTACATCTCTCTTAGCTGTTATTAAGTTCGGCCATATCTTAGGCCCTTGCTAGGCTTCACCGATTTAATTAATACTTAGGGGCCAACTAGTTAGATTCTGATAACTTCGACTATATTATTTAAGAGCTGTAGTTAAGTTAATTTTAGTTTAAATTATTAGTATTTAAGTTCAAGCCCGAGTGGCGGCTTTATTGTAAAGTTCCAAGCCGGAACTGATTGTAAATATATTGAGTAATAAAGGGTTTCAAACCCTTCTCAAGTCCTACGTATTCTGTTCACACACTTAAGCGATTATTCGCTTGTTAAGTGTTCGTAGGGTTAGGAGTTAGAACTAAGGATTAAACAGTTAAACCCCACAGCTTTTTAAAGAAGTACTACTCGATTAACATATTTCGATTAAGAACATATGAAGGAAAAAAAAGCCTCTGGAAGTAAAAGAGAAAAGAGTGTTTGCAAAAAGAATAGATTGAATTTCTTACTTAATATAATTAACATATAATAATCAATTATAATTATCAGACCTTTTTTATTTTATTACTTGAAATTTCTAAGACAATTGTAAATACGGCTTTGCGTAGAAAAACGTTGAAAAGGGATTAATAGAACGCTGAAAAGGTAAAAGGGAAATAATTAATCGTTGATTATTAGAAGCCGGTGGAATTTAAAATGTGAAGGAGCTAACAAATATCTGTTAGTAAATCTGCTCAAAAGCGGCAAGCTTCGAACATTTTTTTTTCAAACAGCAAATAAAAAGACACATGTCATCCTTTTCTAAAACACATGTGCGTAATTTTATTGTTCACTCAAAAAATGTCTCTGGGGTCCAGCAGTGGCCGAGTGATTAAGTCGTTGAACACTAACATTTCAAATTATGTTTGAATCTCGGCGAGTGGGCTGCCTGCATAAGAGTTGCGTATTTACTTGCAGGTTTTGTTTAAAAAGTCGTCCACGAAAGCATCCTTTTCCATAGGCAAATAGCTTTCAAGTTATTTTGCCTTAATCATTTAATCTAACCTAGTTTGAATATCTGTGATTATGCAATACATGATTTCATGAATAATTAATATTACGTAATGTGTAAAATTTTAGAAATAACAGCTGAATTCCTTATACTTTATTTTACATTATTGTACGGAAACAGGAATAAATGTAATTCCTTTAAATAAGAAAAAAGTTTGTACAGTAGTTAGGCTTATTTCGAAGAACGAAACACAAAAATTAACATCGCCTTCGCCGCGATTTTATCTCCCGAATGCTATGTGGATGCTTTTGTTTACACATGAAGACCCGTCATAAGGAAGGAGAAAATTCCTTATATTCTCACCGACTTAAAGAAGGATCAAAAGCAGGGAACTTAATCGCCAATTACCAGCGATGACGAGATACCTTCCATCACATTTTTGTTCTGATACCATTTATAGAATCATTAAGTATAATTTGGAGCAAAAAACTCAAAAAATCGGCAATGCCTTCGCTGAGTTTGAAATCTGTATTTTACGTTTACCAGTCGGAAGTGTGGCCAATTACGCCACAAAGGCACGCGATAAGGGAGGAGAGAATTCTTTGCAAATTCCTGTTCCATCGTAAGAGCACCCATCGTAAAGAAACAGCGCTCGCGAAACTCTACAATTATTCTAAAAAAAAAAACCTCACAATCATGAATGACTACGAATTACAAAATCACGAATGTAAATCTCTGTATAGAGAAACTTCAGACTACTCCAAACGAGTAAAAGCGCAAGCGATGCTGGCATGCATAAATGTTAATGCAGAAAATTAGCATGGGAAATTAGTTTCAAATGAGTTACAGAGGCTGACATTCTTAGGTAGCATAAAGTTAGACCAGAACTCTAAAATACAATTGGTGAGTTATCACTATGCCCTGTTAAGTACCACAGAGACAGGGAAAGGACATTTTATTTAAATACAAATAAAGTTTAACAGTTGGAACCAACTCGTGCTTATAGAAGCTAACAGCTTTGGCTTAAATCAAAGGTAATGAATGAAGTGAAATTAATGAGATGAAATATAGCCCAGTGACTTCACAGTACAACTAGCGCGCAAGCTAGCTCTGGCCAAAGGCATCGTAAACAAGCCTAACATCAAGAATAACTCAACGCCGCAGAATACTAATCCACAGAATCAAATTTAGCAACGTGGCCTTCAAGCGGGCAGAATACGCTCCACTTTTACCCTCTAAAATTTCCTTTAAATAATATCTACATATTCCTTCATTTGGCTATCGCGGGAGCTAGAAATTTACACTCCGACAGGGAAATGGAAACTAGAAAAATAGAAAAGGTTATTAACATTAACTAACGGGTTAGAAACTTAAATGATATTTTACAGTGAAATCGAGTTAGTTGCAGGTAAAGAATTTAGAATAAATATTGGGGAGTGACTATAAACTTCAGATTATTAGAAATAGCAATATAACTAATAAAAATGAAGATACTGACAATTTATTTGCCAAAAAGCAAATAGTCTTGCATATTTTCTAAACATCTGTAAATCGTCTATGAATGTTCTTTGACTGTGAGTTAAGCGATCTAGAATATACACCGTGTCCACTAAATTCCTCATTAGGCCTTTATATCTACAGCTTTGGACCTAAACTCTACTTCTAATTAGAAAAATGTTTCAAATGGCGCAGATATTCATTTTTTTGTCATTTTTGGTTGGGAGGCCTGAGATGGGTTGCATTAAATTTAGATGGCTGGAATAGGTTAGGTTGAGCTAAGTTAAGTTCGATTGCTTTGACTGCGGCAAATTCCACGATGGCTATTTACATAGAGAGAGAAATAAGCTCGTGGATGACGTTCTCAGTGAAACTTGCTCGTATCCATGTTATATGCTCAGCCAACCATGGCTTGGGTTCGTTTGGTTAAACTAATTCAAGATTCGATTGGATTCATTTCTAGGCAGAATAAAATGTAAATCCCCTTAGTGTGGCCAACGGAAAAAGGATATTTTTCGGATGTCCGAAGATGCCTACGTTCGTGCAACCTATCTAGGGTGATACCATATCGACGTTTATGATTTAATTTCAGGTATCACGTGACTATACTAGAAGATGATTACACTGCTTTGCTTACTTATTGATTACTGCAGCTTTAAAATAAGTTTTTACGTATCTGCGATCCATTGCTTTTCTTTCATAAACGAAGACAACGACAGATGAGTGAACTCTAAAAATATCCGTATATTTATAGCCTGAGCGATAAGTAGCAGAAAATTTGCTAATTGCAAGCAACGGTTTCTGCACTGTTATCAAATGACGTTCCACGAAAGTGGTGCTTTCCGTGTCACCGTCTTTGGCACTAACGTGCCAGTGTGAATTCTACTTTAAGTTTTGAGAAATTTGGGTGAAATTAATTTTTTTACTTCGCCAAATAAATCTTAGGCATTTCTAATTTCTGATAAAAAAGTAAAAATGCATTATTTTATTCCAAAGTAGGACAAAAAGATAAATTTATGAATTATGCAGTGCTTCAAAGAAACACACACGGTGAAAACTTTTAATAATAAGTAATACGAAAGATTATTTCATCATTCCTGCCTCTAAAACTGCATTTCTTATATCATATTTTTTACGCGTAAACTACATTAGTAGCTTTCTATATGCCTTCAGTTTGTTCATTGCTTTATTATAATCACTATTTCATAACACACATTATTTAAAAATAAAAATGTCAATAGTTTATATTAAGCCTCCACGTTAATTTATATAAGTACATTTTCTTCTAGTGTCATATAATAATAATGATTTAGAGCAATATGAATTGCAATTTTTCTTTTTATCTTAAAATCAAGAAATAAGCTTTTTATCTATCTTTTCTCGCTCAAAATATATTTTTAAAGATTATTTCTGATAGGAAGTATCACAAACGACATACTTTGTTAAAAGCAATTTCATTTTTGATATTTTGAAACAAAAGAGATTATGTTTCCCTATTGCATCTAAAAGGATTATTTTCCAGCCCAGAGAGAGAGAAATGATTGTTTTTGAATGAATATAAGCATGTATTCGAATAGATTCGAGTTTAGGACATAAATAAAATTTATAGCTCATTTTCTGAACACAAACTTGCTTTTATACTCTGCTTAGTAAAGTAAAATAATTTTACATTACTGAATATTTCTTTTCAAAATCTGAGATTATTAGATTTATTACTCGATAATTTGTATTAAAAATGGATAATTAATTAAAATGGGTTGCATGATTTGCTGTCCTTGAAGTAAGGACCAATGATGAAGTTGAAGGTAATTTCTCGATTACAATAAAAATATCATTTGAGAAAAATCCCAGATTTAGAAGAGTTTTTTCCTTTACAAGAATACAATTTTTCTAGATATAAATGTTAAATTAAAAATTAAGTAGCTTAAAAATTTCAGCGTACTTTATAGCATTCCTGTTAGCTTTTAAGATGGCGCGAATGCACAGCAGGGTGGGACGCAAAAAATACTTTTCTTTATTTTTTTCTGTCGCTCTCTCCTGGAAAAGTTGCCTATCGCTTAGTTACGCAAAATAATAAAAACAAAGTTAAATAAAATTATATTTTACAATTAAAGTTTTGAAAAATGGTCAAATTTTAATGTTTCTTTGCCAATTTTTATAGCTACTAAATCCACTACTGTCGAAACGTTGTAGGTCCTAATATGAATTTGGGGAGAATACGAAAAAGTTGAAAATTTGTATTTCAAATTATTAATTCTTTCCGCAAAATGCTCTTAAAAGGCAATTTTTTGTAAAAGTAATAGCAATTCGTAATTTTTGCTACATTCTGAAACTGAGACTTAAATTGTCAAATATTATGTAACTTCATTGTGTAATTATAAATATTGTGTATATTGTAAACATTACGTAACTATGCATGTGACAACTTACTCAGACAATTCTCACGTCAATAACAAAAACAATATAAGAAGAGGCAAAACTCGTAATAACACAATTGATTTTCAGAATTAATCGATTAAGGAAACGCTACGTGGTCTGATCATTTATGGCGTAACGCAAAATTACCTTTAGAATAGTTTCCGTAGTCCGTCTTGGATCGAAGAAAAGACGGTATGATGATAATTGAAAAACTAATTCAAAGCATTTTTGAAGAAATGGAAAACAGGACCATTTTCCCTTCATACAGGAACCAGAATCAAAATATATCTACCATATTTCTTCCTCTGCACGATTTGGTAAAGATATAGCCTCTACTGTAATTTTCCAGTTGACTATACGTGAGATTTCTCTTGAAGAACTTGATGTAAAAGGGGTAATGGAACTGCAGTTAATACTGTTATGAAAGTGGCATTATCCACCCGATCGAACTGCCCGCTGGGAGACCACTACTATGTCTCCTACGCTTCAAAATACTATAGGTCCGTCAACTATTTCATAACATGAACGGTGTTACCATAGGTTCCAAATCCTTCAGTGGACTGATCGGAAAGAAACAGCCTGGCTGTGAAAACATTTTGTTGGTTCGCTTTGAGCTCGTTGAATTTTCTGTTCCTCAAGTTGACAGAAAAATGTTGAACAAGGCTCAGTTTTACCTACTTCATATGTCTGCTACCATAACGTCGGGTACAAATTTAGAAGATTTAGCAGCCCATGGTAATGGTCTGCTTTCAACTTTAAAATGACAGCAGATTGAGTTCGCAGACTTAACTTGAGCTTAGGAAAACATACTGAAGAAATTGGGCAGTTGAGACTTGTTCTGAATTATTACGTATTGCTCTGGATCAATTTCAAAATCAGTAAAAGTTTTAAAAACGGCCTAAGATAGATTTTGAAACATTGAAAAATTCATAATATCTAAGTAAAAATTTACCGCAAATCACTAACCCAGAAATTCAACAGAATTCATTCTTTCTTTCCCAGCAATTCATTCTTTCTTTGCTCATTCCCAAAATTTGCAAATCCTTGCAATGATAGTGGATGAAAACCGACATCTGAGAGAATTGAGGTTGCGCGGATTAATCGAAAGCTCGATCACTTTCCAAGGGAAAGACTATTCGAAACTTCATCACGCCAAAATTACACTTCAAAACAATAGAATATGGCAACATGATTTGGTGGTATAGGAGCACTATCTCTCGTCTTGCACTATTAAGGAACATCAAGGATGAGTTCATCAAAAACCTATCAAAAGACTGGCGCAGAGCTGCAACCGGATTTTCAAAGCCTACCTTGTCACAAGCTACAGAACGGTATGCCAAAATTATGACTAAAGCATCTAAAAAGTGGTGTGGCGCTGACGGAATATTAAGTTTGATTAGAACGACCCTCCAATCAAGTTGTATTATACCAGAATTTTCTCAATGAAATTAGCATTAAGGTATGTGATTTTGAAAAATACAATTATCAGAAATTGCGAAATACTGCTATTTTTATATTTTTTTCACAAACAACAAATAATTTTAGATTATAGGTTTAAATTGTTTTGTGTTCCTTAATCAATTTAACATTAGAAACAACTGCACTTAGATACTAGTGAGTTTAGAAATTATGAAAAATTGAAGTGTTTTTTCTTTCCACCCTAATGGAGAGTCTATTAGGCTTTTGAAAGCAAGGAAAGGGAAAAATTAGTGATCGCCGGGATTGCAATTCCAGATTTTCAGCTTCATTTTAAATGCATTCTTGACCTTATTTTTGAAGTGTTACCTTAAACATTAGCGTATATTTAATATGCTGGATTTCGCGCCTAGGATGAACACTAAGTCTCTCACACATTTCGGTTGTAAATAAATTAGAAATTGTCGAAGATACAAAAAAACTTACAGCAATGACAGGCAGATAAACTCTAAACGTTTCTTCCTTCCTTCCCTGATCACAAGTGAGGCTACAATGAAATGAAAATTTCGTCCCATAAAGGATATTGGCGACTGCAGGAGGAACTCAAGCTGTGTGTGCTTCTTTAAAAAGAAATCAACGCTACATAAAGCACAGAATTTAAAAACAAGTTATCAGCAAGATTCCCCTTCTAGACAGAGTATGGCACAAAAAAAAGTTTTTAGAAATGGACAGCGTATTGGATCAGACTTTTTTTCCTGGCAAAATGCGAAAGACATTGTTTTATAAGACAGGATTGGTAATACTGATGACCTAAAAGCCAGAATAACCAATACGATAACCACTGTGGTAATCGACTTGCTTAATCACATATGGGGATATTTCGATTATCAACTTGGTATTCTTCATCCATAAAAAGACCCTATACAGAAGCGTACTGGCCAGGTATTTTAACTTTAATTATAAACATGTAGAATCAGCACATCTATTACGGAGTAGTAAAAGATCTATTACGAAGTAGTAAACATGAAAAATCAGCAATACTATTACGAAGTAGTAAACATGAAAAATCAGCAATCCTTTCCAGGGTCTGAGCTTCCAACGCTCCAATTCGTAGCTTGATGTGCTCCCACTTATTCCTCTAATGCATGCGGTGAGGAAAGAGAAAATTTCTTACATACTCCCCTACTTAATACTACTTTTCTACATCCTTCACTACTTAATTTCTCTACGGGGGAGGAGGAGGACCGCTTGCTTCATTTGGGTGGTGACGAATTATCGTCTACTACATTTGTTTTTACTTGTAGAGTCTAGCATGTAGGAAAAACGAAAATTCAGCAATGCCGTCTCCGGGAATCGAACTTCGGACCTGCCAATAGCCAGCTGAACTTTCTTTCGCTTATACAGCGAAAGCAAGATGTAAGGAAAGATAAAATTCCTTACATACGAAAATGAGATTTGATACTAATACACAATAAAAACTCAAAGATAATTATAATAAATAACGCAGAATGGTTAGGTAGTGTATATCACGTTATTTTTCATCAGAATTCTTTTCATTTACCTCGTAACCAGGCATAAATAGCTATAATAGGAAAAGTAAAATTTAAGAGGGTTTTGTTTTATGAGTATTTATTTTGTCGAGAAACTCCATTACTCCGTTATAATTTAAATATTTGTTTGATAAACAGACAGAGATTTTAAATTCGACAGCAAATGCCGCATCTTAAGGAAATGTTTCTCTTGAGCACGGTTTTCAAACTCTGTAGGCGTTTTTGTGTGGGCGATCATTATACGTGGGCGAAGTAGATCTCGTGTGTATTAAAACGCTCCTAGCAACGAAATGTATTGAAGTCAACAAATTCTGAACTACAATTCTTACATTCAGGTAAGGAAGTTTCATTCTTGTTTCATGTATTCTTAAAAAATTCAAATGTCAAGATACAAATAAAGCATCTGAAGATATCTATGAATGTAAACTAGAAATTACACGCTAAGCTCACATTCCGTAAGAAAAAAGTAGGTGCTTATGAAAAATAATCTGACTTAATATTGACAAATAGCAACACCATGCAGAGCAGAATTAAATTCTATAAAATTTAGAGAAACGGAAACAATGACCCCTCTGCATTTATTTAGTGTCTTAATTCTTGAAGTCATAGTATTATGGTTTTTTTCCTCCAATGGCGGGCTCTCAACCGACTACGGCCACTACTAGAGTCAGGGGTGGTGGTCCCTTTATTATGAAGGCAACTAGCAGGTGGGCCAACTTTGCCTTCTGTAAAGGGACGAACAGTTACAACCATGGCTTCTGCGGGATTCGAACTCCGGCTCTTTGGTATCGCAGTCAGCTTCCCTAACCACTATACTGCCTGGACGGCATAGTATCACAGGTTTACGCTGCGTTTATTTCTATTACACATTACAGTCAAATATAGCTGATTGTCTGAAAAGTCATGACATATTTTTAATATGTTTTTCAAGGGTCCTTTATTTATATAAAGAACAATGAACAGTGAACAGTATATTGCCTGTTTTGTTGGGTAACGTTTTACTTTCTTTTAATGAGCGTCGTAATTCCTCATTCACAAAAGAACCTAGTTTTATCGGCGAACAGCTGAACAAGGGCTGATTTAAAGCCTCATCTGAATTGAACGTTACACTATGAAAGAAATTCTGAAGACAGCGAAAGAAGTGAAAATCTGAGGGCACAAGATCAGGCGAGTATGATACGCGTGGCAACATTTTTCATTGAAACTCCAATAAATTTTGTCAGATGATCAAACTTGTGACTCCTCTTGCGTTATCGGTTTCGAATGCAGTTCCTATTCAATTACTGAGCTCTGGAAGTTTCTGGAAGATGGATTCATTAAAACTGTCTAGTTAGTGGCAGCACACATTCGAAATGATTTATTGGCTGGTTGGTAGGAGTTTGGAAATAAGATCACACACAAGTTTAAGCTGACAAAAATTATTGGTGTTTAGATGACAAGTGTGGTAACGCGTATCCTACTCGCCTGCTCTTGTGCCCTCAGACTTTTACTTGTTTCAATCTCTTCAAAATTTCGTTCGTCGTATAACGTTCAATTCAGATGAGGCCATAAATCAGCTCCTTGCTTAGCGTTTCGCTGATAAAACTATGTTCCTTTGTGAATGAGGAATTACGAAGCAAATTAAAAGAAAGTAACGAAACTAGTCCTGCAAGAAGAACATAGGAACATAGGTTTTTGAAGAACATAGAAAAAATTCATCATGACTTTTCAGACGTAATAGCTTTCCAAAAGAATTCATGGGATGAACTTTAAATGCGTAATTCGGTTTGCTGCGCGAGGGAAATGTGCTGCGAGTACTGTTCGGTAAATTGCTGAAGGGTACCTATTGTGACCATCCAACTTGATTTTTCGAGTAAAATAATATCACTTGAACAGAACCGAAAACGCAAGTCTTTATTTACAGTCACTAAGTCACAGCGCAGTTCTAAACTCTAAGATTTTAGGAATACATTAGGATTTCTATTTCTTTCGCACTTAAAAATATTCAGCTGCATTGGAAATACTTTTTCACGATTTCATAAGAATTCAATGTCAGTAGATCTCCATGGCGATCCTAAAAGAGTTTGTAAAGATTTTTTCCGTCCTGAAGGAAATAAAAAACGCTGTAAGAATAATTTTAATTTTATAACCCGTTATTTTATGTTAATTCCCTTTCCTACCAAGCCTCGTTTCATTTCCGTGCCAGAATGCTAATTTGCAACGCGAGCGATTTTGAAATTAGGTAGGAAGAAGGAAATACTCAGACGAAAGTTTTGGCGTGTGAAATCAGCGCATGTTCTGCCTGCTTGAAGGCCAGGTAGCTAACTTTGATTCTCTAACTATTAAGAACTCCGACTAATTGAATTCATTCTGTAACGACTAGAATTCTGCAGTATTGAGTTTTCTCGCCGTTAGGTTTATTTACGTCGACTTCGGTCAGCTCAAGCTTACGCTGACCGAAATGTGAAGTCGTTAGTCTATACTTCATTAACTTTAGTTTGTTCATTATCTTTACCATCTGTGAAACTGTTATTTGGATTAATAAAAGAATCCTTTTCCTGTCTCTGTCGTACTTACAAGATATAGCGACAATTCGCATATTGTTTAGAGTTTTGCATGCAATTTATGTTACCGAAGAACGCCGAACTCTACGGTATGATTCCAAATCGCTAGCATTCTTCTAATTAAAAGAAGTTTAAAAGTTTTCTTGCTATGTTGCTGTTGTTTAAAGGAAACTTTAATACCTGAAACTCCGTGCAGCTTCCCATAGACATAAAGTATGGTTGTGTATCAAGAAGGAAAAAATGATTGAATTTTATTGCAAATGTAGATTTTGAGGAATGTTACATTAAAGAAGTTTTTGAAAACGCAGCTTTGATTTTTCTGACATGTGTGATGTATCACTCTTATCGGCAAAGTCGACAATAACTATGAGTCGCAATCCAGGTATTTAAGCTTCAAATAATAACAGCACATTTCTTTTGAGTATAAAGTTTGGATAATTTCAGAAAAGTTTACTTCTGAACTCATAAATATTGTAACAACATGTTACTTAGAAACAGGTGATTCAGAGTCATTTTCCTCCCCACAGTTTGCCACGTAACCATGGTAATGAAAGCTGCAGAAGATGGTCGAGTCATCTAATTCTTGATTTTCTTACTTCCTTTCCGATTAGCATATTTCACTCCATGAAAAGCGCATAAATGAAGACTGACTTGAATTATAATGTCATATGGGGTGAAGGACGACATGCATTACGATCGTAAATGAGGGAGGGTCGAACAGACCCTATAGTCTCTATTTTAAAATAACAAATGATAATAGAATATTTTTAATGTTTATAACAAGGAATGGCTTTCGAAATCCAGAATATCCAATAATTGCACTTTTTTCAGAGTTGTGTTATAAGGTACCTGAAATACGAGGGTAAGTTGAAAAATAAGTTTCCCCTGTCGACTGTGGTCAGAGTTGTGTATGAAAGTCAAAAAATAGAATGAGACATTAAAGATATGACATACCTTTATTTTATTATTCTCATACGAGTACGTTGAGACATTTGTCATATCGCTTGATAAGCTTCAAAAAGTCCTCCAAGAAAAATTCAGGGCTTTGCATATGGAAGAAGCGTTGAACGGCTATGGGCGAAAGGCGACACAGCAGGAAAACGCGCAAGTCACCGATACACCATTGGGTAGAGGTCGCTGCAAATCAAGCAGATGGCGCTGTTGCAGTGCCTGCGCAAAGCGGAGACCAGCCTCTCATTTGAGCCCCGGTAGGTATGGAGAGAAGGTGCGTTTTGAATTCGTGGTCAAAGGAGGAAGTGAGAGCGGTTATCCGCCATGAATGGGCACGTGGAGTATCAGGAACAGAAATTCATAAAAGCCTCGTGGAAGTCTATGGGCCAGGTGTGATGTCGAAGCAAATGGTGCGGAGATGGTGTCGCACATTCAGTGATGGACGTCAGCAAGTGGAGGACATACCGAGAGCTGGACGGACGCGCACGGCCACTACAGATGCAAATGTCAGGAAGGTGGATGACATGATTAGAGCGAACCGGCGTATCACCATCGATGAAGTAGCGGAAGAACTTGGAATCTCACATGAGCGAGCTCAAAACATCATCCACGACATTCTTCGATACAGAAAAGTGTCAGCACGATGGGTGCCCCGACAATTGACCTCGACACACAAGGAACAACGCATGGGAAAGGCGCTTTGGAAGCAATACTGAAGTGAAACAAGCCGTTCAACGCTTCTTCCATATGCAAAGCCCTGATTTTTTCCTGGAGGGCTTTTTGAAGCTTATCAAGCGATATGACAAATGTCTCAATGTACTTGGTACCTATGTGGAAAAATAAAGGTATGTCATATCTTTAATGTCTCATTCTATTTTTTGACTTTCATACACAACTCTGACCACAGTCGACAGGGGAAACTTATTTTCAACTTACCCTCGTAGATTGTTTTTAGTTCTTCCGATTAATGCCGTATGATATATATATGCTCTGAGGTACGATAGGATGATATAAAACGCTTTAAAGCAATGATGCTTGGTTGATGCGGTATTTTGAAAAACCAAATATTGTCATTATCTTACCTACAGCACCATACTGGATTAAATAATCATTCACTACCAAAAAAAGTACAAGATACACATAGCTCACTATCGGGTGACTTAAGGTAAACAAACACAAAGCAAGCAATGGTCTCCCATGTCTGGTTGGTTTTACCTTGGGAAACCCGATATAATCGCAACAAAATAGATAATGGGATATGTTTAAAAGATATTATTAAGATATACTAAAATGAGAATTATATTTACCTGTTTTACTACTATAATCTTTGAGCGCAGCAGGGTGATGATGTTTGATAGCATTCATTCTTCTGTGATGAAGACCACCTCCAGCCGCCCCGGCTGGCCTCAAAGGCCTAACTCTCACTTGTTCCATGGGTAATACCCGTCTTCTTTGTTTAGGCAGCTTCTCGCGAGCTTGAGTGTGCGAATAGAACATAGTAAAATTGGACACGATCACAGGAACGGGTAGAGCGATTGTGAGCACACCAGCCAATGCACAAAGAGCACCAACAAGCATGCCAACATATGTTCTAGGCACCATGTCCCCATAGCCTACAGTCGTCATAGTGACGATAGCCCACCATAGGCCTTCTGGTATACTGGTAAAGTCATTGTTAGGATTAGCTTGTAAACGTTCGGCGTAATAGACAAGAGAGGCAAAAATCACAATGCCAAGGACAAGGAAGAAGACGAGAAGGAACAACTCTTTGGCGCTCGCTTGGAATGTATGGATGAGGATCTTGAGTCCACGAGAGTGCCTTGTCAATTTGAATAACCTATAGCAAACGGAGACATTTGTGAGTATAATATTTCTTCATAACAGAAAACTGCACTTTTTCAGTTATATTTTGATATTATTTGAAATATTAGGCAACATACTTTGGATATACTTAGAACCTTTGAATATACTTAGAACCTTACCTTAGCTCATAACGACTTGACAGCTATGTTAGGATACGTAGAAAAATAAGAAATTATGGTAAAGTTTAGCTCTGGTGAATAAAAACAGAATCACATGTCAAACGCTCTGTGCAATCTTACATGCGTGGAAGACTACCAATAATACCTATTTTGTTAGCCGAACACGGAAACATACATCGTCCTCCAACAAGTTCTGGGGGAGTATGCGTCTAAGTGTGTGTAAGTGTATGTGATAGTATGAACATGTTAACGTAATTTTGTCTTTTTTTTTACAATTTGAAACAGCTCCCTTCACTTCACTTCAACGAGCGCACTTCTAAAGGTGAATTTTAAATTTTTATTTTATTTATGTTTTGCACGAACTTAACGAAATTTTCTTAATAAACTCGACAATATAAAAGCAATGCATTGCTTCTTCGGCCAAGCGTAAGGTATTTGTTTCATTTATCATCTTTGGGAACTGATTTAGTTATATTTAATCAGATAACTCAGCGTTTCTAAAGAAATGCACTGCGTCTGGACGAATCGTAAAATAATTGTCTTTGAAATTCAATCAACAAACACGGCAACTTAAAATAAATGTGTTGCTACTTCGAGGGAATAAAATGTTTATATCTTCTTTAGGCAAGTGAGCTGTCATTCGGATTAATAAACTAAGCGATTTAAAAGCAATAAAAATATATTTTTACCTCTTTTACCAACTGCCAGATGTATCCGTAAAATTGAAACGCTGGATATATTAAAAGTATTATATATATTTCCTCTTTTAAAAGTATTATATTATTTTCCTCTTTTTAAATTATTCTATATATTTTCCTTTTCGTAACTATTTTAAGCAAACTAAATAATTTGCATAATTTGCAACGTAGAATGGTAAAAAGAATGGTGAAAATAGAATGGTAGAAACATACAATGGTAAAAATTCTAAATTTTTCAATGAAACTTCCTTTAAAGGAAAAATGAAAGCTAAAGGCAAGGAATAAATTAAAAACCAAATGCAAATCTGAAGCCAAAAATATTATTCTGTTCCGTTTGTCTTTTTTTTTAGGTGGTAGCTAAAATGCCACTGAAATGTAACTATTTACAATAACTTTCTATTTCTTACATGCATTAAGAGAAGAAAATGCAAATTTAAACTACATAGCATTAGACAACTTTCAGCGAATAAAGTTAGAATTTTAGAATTTAATGTGAAAACTGTCACTGGAAGTTGAGGAAGAATTTAACACCGTATTTGAAGGCTTGAAATACACATTAAAACTTCGAAATTCCTACACGAAGAAGCATTTAAATTCTACAGATTATATAGCAAACGACAGCGAAAACACTTCAAACCGCTATCGATTAAAAGAACACTAAGTATATTTAAGTCTTAGAAAAATCTTTTGTTACTTTAACGGAAGTATGCCAAACAGAATAAATTCAAATACTGAAGATGTTTAAGCACTATTAAGCAGACGAAATTAAAAATTGTATTTCAGTTATTTAGCTATCATAGAACTGAATAATGTTATTGACATAATTTTTAGAATTATGCATGTGCAGACATCTTACAGTTGCAGTTAGAAACCTGAAATACCATTTCTTTTAATTTTACTTTGCGCAACAGAACTGTTCTGCCGCATAATAGTTTTCCTTAGGGAATATGAAAAGTATGCAAAATGAATTATTAAAAAAGAGGTGTTCGATCCGATAGATAAATTTTAAGAAAATTTTTAATCTAATGCGAATATTCGCTTGACTCATTCTTAAATACATTACATTGATAATATTTAAAAATTAACAGTAAGCTTTGTTTGACTGTGCTTAAAACTCTTCAAGATGTCTGATATTCAAAATAGCTAAAACAATTTATTTAAGTTCAAGTAAAATTAATCTAGAAGTGACAACAGTTATATTATTTTTCAGGAAGTATAAAGATGTTAAATATTTATACATTACCATTCATTCTTTTTATTATATCAGTTTTATTGTAGCCCATTTTATTATAATTATAGTTTATTTATCAAATATATCCTTTTAGATTACCTGTAATATCTGTTAAATACAATAATCAATAATATATTAATTATAGTGCTGCATTTTATTAATTTTACTTTCTTGTGCTAAGTAAAGGGAAAATTGTGCGTAATCGCGAAACATTTCTGATCATTTCTGAAAATATCCATTTACATCGAATCCATTACACGTTTTTTCCACGTGACTGAATAAAGGATTATTTTTTCCAAAACGGATTATAAAACGAATTTAGAAAGGATTTTTTTCGTGATGTCTGGACATAACATACCTGACGTCCTTGGCGGACGTTCTTGATTTAGTTACTTGTTTAGCAAAGGTTAGCGTAAGTAAAGAGGGGCAGTAGTATAGCTAGAGCGTTTTCTTTCCGGGACGGTCCCTAAGTTTGTGTCTGTCCCTAATTTGCCGTCCTTTTTTATATACAAGCAAAAAACTAAGAAATATCTCAAAATGACATACAGAGAAGTAAAACTTTAGCTTTATTTATGAAGAAAAAAGTTAACTACAGTATTTTAAAGTTATGTTATTATTTTGCTTATTTTATTTTTTATTTGCTAAACGATCGTGACACTGTAGAGGTCTAAAGAACTGTTCCAGTCATTGTTATGTAGTCAGTATAGAAAAAATTCTTAAATGAAAAATAAGCATTTGTAGATGTTAAATATTTCTTAAATGACGTTTATGTAGTAAACTCTTCTCACGACTAGCAATACATGCAACAAAAGTGAGGAAAGGTTGCAGTAATATTACAATATTTGGGTTTTTTGTTCTGGAGGCTGTATTTTAAGTCGAACTGCAAAGATACAAATGGACCGTCCTTCCACGTTTCTGTTTCATGTTTCCTAGCAATAACGGAAAAAAACTCTGAAGTACCTCTTCCTTAATAAGAAATAATTTCTTATTAGTGTCACCATGATCATAGTTTACTTAATATTCGTAATTTAAATTCAAAAGTTTCGACGGAATAAAAAAGGTGTTACAAGTGTATGTCAAAATTTCGCGGTGATTTCTTTGAATACTTTTTCTAAAGTAAGAACTTCTTCTCAATTTAATTTCGTATAGCAATTCATAGTCTCATTATTCCTAACTTGCCTTTGTAGAGTCATTAGGTTATTTTGAAGCGGGAGACGTGAAAAATGAATAATGCCCTCGCGGGGACTCGAACTTGGACCTCTGAAATATGCGCCGAATGTGCTATTTTTGCACCACGAAGGCATGCTGGAAGGAGGGAATAACCTTATATATACCCCCTCTCAAAGGTAGATGGGAATTAGGGGATCCAATTGCCAAATGCTGGTGGTGACGAATTATTGTCTACCCCTTTTTAGTTCGGGCGCCATTTGTAGAGACATTAGGTTACCTTTAAGCAGAAGACGTGAAAATTATTCAATGCCTTCGCCAGGACTCGACACTAGACCTCCCTAATACGCACCCAGTGTGTTCCCGTTACACCATGAAGACACGCAGAAAGGAGTGAGAAAATACTTTGCATCTTAAACACCTTAAAAATCTACATGAGTAATTCATTTAAAATAATATTTCACACTTAAACTGTCTTTTAAAAATGTGCCGCCTTGGAAGACCGCTCCCTTTTAACTACAACACTGAAGAGGATGTCTGACACTGGTTTGATCCGTACAATTCTATTCTCGATATAATATCTCAAGACAACAATGAAATAATTAGATATTTATTAAGAAACGAGAAAGATGACGAGGAGAGTCGAAAGAATAAGGATGAAGATAACACCAGAGCAAAAAATGTCGCATGGAAGCTGACGAACGATTGCAGATTTTCTTAATTCAGCACATGATGATATGGAGCTTTATTATATACGCATCGATTTATTTTTAAATTATGGGAACATTATTTTAAGCAAATACGCATTCAAAGCTAAATTCCATCACACTCAGAAATTCAGAACTTCTAAATGCTAACACACTGACTCTCAAAAATTAAACATGAGATTGCAAAAACAGCAAAAATGGAAAAGTAAATGGAAAAGCTTTGATTAACGTTCAGTTTCACATGAAGATAGAAAATGCATTTATCCATAAAAGAAAATAGTCATTATGCATAAATGTGAAAACAATACTTAATTTTTGTAAATTCTATGATACAGTCACATTTGGGTCATTAGCAAATGGATGTTTAAAGTTTACAGCAAACATACGAAACTTCCATTAATAAGACATATGTCCACAGTTCTTCACGTAATTTTTTCAACTAATACCTGTGCTTTCAATGAAGTCATCAACCATCGCAGATGCTAAAAATAACCATTCCTCCATTATCCGGTTTCCAACTGTTTGAGATTGGCTGGAGGAAGTACACCTGCAGAAACAGCACAACCGAGGACATCCCAAAGATTTTCAATGAGATTCAGAGAATACGGTAGTCACTCCATACGAGAACGGCTCTCAGTCTCCAGGTACTTGTTAATGATGATAGCTGGATGGAGACGGGCATTATCATCCATAAAAAAAAATCAATCATAATTGTCGCTGCGTAGTCTCTCACAATGGAGTTTAGGACTTTATACGATTATAGAAACATCTTTAAAGATATGTAGATTAATGTGATACAACATTGAAATTTCAGCTCACATCATGATTTTCCAGCGCCTGAATGCGTGATGGTCGAAGATTTTTGGCCTGAGTCCGTGTGCCTCACTCTCTTCAGACCCTTACACACTTATCATCTGATTCCAGGACAAATCTGGATTCGTCCATGAACAGGATATAGCGCCAATAGAGATTTTGATGATACAAGTTTATATCTGCCTCTCTAGAATGTGCAATTAGGGGAAGGCAAACATTTGCCAGTTGGGTACACTGTCTTGCATTACCAAGTGACGATAAAGCCATGGATGCAACAGTTACGGAAGTTGCTCGTTCATTCTGCTTAGCTGATCTTCAGAAGGAGTGGTAACCCTTCGTAGACAGAGCAAAGTTCCTTTAGAAAGATGCTTAAATTATTTGTAATTGCTTCAACATTCCAAAATTTACCAATAATCAAAGCGAAGAAAAGAGCGACATCTTTATTAACTCTCCTGCTTCATTACGTCCAAGAATACGTCAGCTCTTATCCTCCATACTTCTTCTTAACCACAGAAGCACGAATATCATAAAAATTTATCCTACAAAACTTATAAACACTTCGTATCAGCGTTTAAATAAATTTGTTTAAACCCATCAGACTGTTGGCGTCTTCAGTGGCTGCCTAATTGATGTATGTTTGGAGACTTGCGACTGGATGTAATAGTATATTGCCATCTGCATTTGCAGCGATTTTCAGCCACTCACGTTCAAATACCCGTTTGAAAATTATTGCTAATTTGCCTTGCGAGCTTATCGTTTGGAAGCTAGTCTGGCCCCATTATGGTAATTTAAAAATATGAAAGACAAAAAGGAAAGAAAAGAAAAAAATGAGACCAAATTGACAATGGTCTATAGAATCTCTCTCTAAACAATCTCAATCATTAACACCATAGAAGCTGTAATTAAACGTTTATAGAATTCTGTAGAAGATCTTTTGCATAGTTTATAGGAAACTGGCTTATAACTGCAAAGAATTATAAAAAGGTTTGACCTTGGATTGTTTTAGACATTTTTGTGAGAGAGCTACAAGAAAATGGCTCCGATTTGAAGACAAGTAATTCGACTTTGAGATTAACATAATGTATTCCTTTTGAACCAGCAATATATTTTTCATTACTTTATGTCATATGGAACGTTTCTGCAGTTGGTTGAGGGTTGTTAAGGGCGAATGCTAGTTTTCAACGCGATCTTTAGTTAAAAGTTTATTAGCATCAAAATTATTGTAAGGTAACAATACCCAGAAAAGCCAAAATTATATAAAAGAATATGGTGATTAAAACAGAATTATTGGATATTTATGAGATTTCTATGTATAAATGTTATAGGAAGATTTGGAACTTGTTTCATTTCAACATAATCCATAAGCAGCCATAAACATAATCCATAAACACATTTCAACGTAATCCATTTTTCTAACGCATCAGTATGTTTGCCATACAATCAATAATAGCAGGACTTGAAGCGCATAAAGTATTTCTGATAAATCCGCAATAAAATTTTTAAACTTCTGAATTAAACAAGCCTCTTTTTGTTTTATTTATTTTAATTTTTTCATAATAAATAAAGCTGTAGTTAAATTTATCCCGCCCCCCCCAAAAAAAACAGTTTTTATAGCGTTTGGATGAGAAAGGTAAATTTTTTTTTCTACAAAATATCAGAACACAAAAAACTAAATAAATGAAAGCATAAATAAAAACTACCTCAAAATGTTTAAACTTAGATGAAATACCAAAAAGTGATCGAAATGTCATCTGCTGTTCATCTGCTGTCTTCAAAACTTAGGAGAATTCCCCTTTTTCCCCAAAATGCAGTTTCCTCAGCAATTAAGTTTTGAAATATGTCCTGGTTAATGTCGCTAGCATATCATCTGACAAAATGTGAACAGATAAACAGCAAACAAACAAACAAAAAAACTTATTTTATTTTCTTTTACAACTCCTTCATGAAGTACCGAAACATATTTTTCTTTAGATCTCTTGACACGAGTACGTCTTCCATCAAATTTCTGTCATTCTGGAGAAATGTTCTCAACATTTCCTAGAACTGCAAGAAATCTTTCAACTCGCTTTGGAAGAACACATTTTGAGACTTCTTCAAAGTTTTTATGTTATTTTGATTGGAAGAATATTATATTTCAAAATCGATAGCATTTTTTAAGCTTGTTTTGATTCTTTCCAATAGCATGTTGAAACTCAAGTACCTTTCCGCTGCTTAGTATAGAGTTTAAGATCTAAAAATATCTTTGCGGTCTTTAGTTTATTGATTTATTTCATAGTCAGCGGCTAAAGCGAACCGAGTCTTTCTGATTCTCCACGTGCTCTTTTAGAGTTTTTTATATTCATATTCAAGAAAATTCGTAGTATCTAACTTCGGGTACTGGATCAAAGAATATTCTTCTCTTTGTTCGCAGAAATTCGATAAAAACAGATATATTTATCGGTACAGATTATACTCAGATTTAAGTTCCCACTTAATCACCACAGAAATCACGTACTTACACCATAACCAAGAATTACAAACGTATTCTTTATTTAAATATGACAGCTTGCTTTTAGGAAGTGTTAAATAATTATCAAAAATAATTTGTTACTTTTAAATCATAAATATCGTAATTTTTGCAGCGCTTTTATTAAATTTTTGGGTGTATGGTTATAAAAATTTACAGTCATCATTTGTAAGTAAACGAAAACAACTGTTTGAAAAACAAAGCCGTATAACATCGCTGATGATTCCAATATACAAATTACCAATATATACAGGGTGTCCTGTTAAGTCCGCCCGAATTCTGCACAGCTAGATTCTCGGCTTGGAATACAAAGAAATGCCCAAAGGAACTCCATAGTTTTCGAGATAAATACGAAACAAAAGAATGACGTTCTATTCGGTGCAGAACATCGGTATTTGCATATGTTTATATAAGAAGATGTCTAAAATATATCAAATCATGCGTGCGCTGGCTATGGAACGGCTGACTACACTTGTTGCATTAGCATAGTGTCCACCAAAGTACACGCAACATGAAGATAAACAACCAAGTTTTTTCTGTAATAACTAGGTCTTACTAGACCAATTCCTTCACATGGGCCCATGTGAAGGAATCCAAAGATGGAATTCCTTCACATGGCCCTTTGTGAAGGAATCCAAAGATGTGACATATGGCGATCGTGGTGGCCATAAAACCGGGCCGCCATGTCCAATCTAGCAGCATGTTTACTCCATATCCAGCCAATCACCCCAAGAGTGCTGAAATGCGCTGAGCTCCATCACGGAGCCCCATCATCATAAGCCATGAGACGGAGATGACTTCATACGATTTTGTTTGCATTTATCTCGAAATCTACGGGTCGTATAGGTACAGTTCTATGTGCAGGTTTATGTATTCCAAGCGAAGAATCAGTCTAGACAAAGTTTCTGCGGTCTTGATGGGACACCCTGTATATACATACATACATACATACATACATACATACATACATACATACATGTATATATATATATATATACAGGGTTGTATCAGTATAGCGATGACAAAATTTCAGGAGAGACAGAGTACACCTAGAGGATAGGAAATCATAAAGCAGCGCGTGGTCGGAAACGCTTTCCTGGTGCTGCCGTGACGACACAAAAAAGGAAGGACACAATCAGTAAGCCAAAATGTATTTAATTATGTTTATTACAGCAGAAACCAACAAATAAGAACGAAAACAAACAACGATCATCATTAAAGAAGGTGTTCGAAATTACGACCCTGGACATTGGTCAGCCTCATTTCTCCGGAGCATGGAAGATCTGTATCACGAATGGAAAATATATATGGCGTATGGAAGATGCATGACGCACGGTTCCTGCATCACTGTCCGAGTCGTAATTTCTAACACCTTCTTTGATGATGATCGTTGTCTCTTTATGTTGTTTTTTCTTTGTTTTTGCTGTAATCGAATAATAAACATGTTTTCTCACCCCGTTCATGTCCTTTCTTTCTTGATTTTTGTGTCGTCACTACCGCGCCAGGAAAGCGTTTTCGACCATGCATTGCTAGGTGATTTCCCAACATCTAGGTGTAGTCTATCTCTCCTGAAAGTTTTGTCACCGCTGTACTGATACACCCTGTATATATATATCTTGTTCAAGTAAGATACATTGTAAAATTTTAAATATCTTGTCAACATGACAATACTGACATTTTTTAAAACATTCAAATAAATTACGTTAAACAGAATAAGTTTGTGGAAATTTAGGATTTTTTTTTCATATTGACACAGCTTTTGAAGAAAATTCGTCAAATCAAAATCAAATCAAAATCATTTACATTCTGGAACCTTCATACGTTCTAAAATTTCTGATTTATTTCCTTCTATAAAAAAATAAATAAAACAGTCCCTTTAATTAGAGCAAATCATAGAGCTATATCTGAATTTTTAAGAAAACTGCCTTGTATTCATGAAAGCTGGTTATTTACATACATAAATCAACATGAGGGTAAGGGAAAAAGACAATTAACATGCGAAAATTGGATACACGGGTAAAAACACAATACATTACACACATGAGGGAAGGGAACGCACAAAAATTCTCATCTATTTTTAATTAGGGAACACAAGGTGTTTGGTAAAGATTGTGCCTCAATATTGAGGCTGATTCTGCCCCCTCTCCGCCCAAAAAAAAAACATAATTGTAAAATATAAGAGCTAAATAATATCATCACTACGCAGAAATAACTAATCTGTTTTTTCTTTTTTTTAATCGAGATGTTTAAAAAGGTTTTTTTTTTTTTTTTTTTGCCTCGGGTTTTGTTATGCCAGAAATAAAGATACGTTCTCTCAGATGCATAAGTGAGACTTATTGAAACAGATGCATAAGTGTTCTAAATTCATATTTCTCAAATTTTCTATTACTAAATGCTTTTTGTTTCTGGAAACAAAGATTTTGCAAAATTCTGGCTTTGACGCGCTATGTTGTTATTAATGATCTAAGAAATACAGGGTGTTTATAAAGTCCCGGACCCATTTTGATGTTTAATAACTCATAAAATAATAAAGATAGATTAAAATTAATAACATAAATGGTTAGATAGATTCAAAAAGTTTCATAACCCTTGTCAATGAACTTCCACGTGTGCCCCCTTCGTCGTAAGGAGAATATCAAGTCAATATTCAATTTCACGCTAGGTACCGGCAAGCATGTCGGCATCCATAGAGGGCTATTGCGGTTGTAATTCTGGCTTTTAGGTCATCAATGTTCGACACTTTCCTCCTGTAAACATTGTCCTTTACAAATCCCCAAAGGAAAAAGTCCAGCGGCGTTATATCAGGTGATCTGGGTGGCCAAGGAATCGGACCTCCTCGCCCAATCCATCTTCCTGTAAAATGGTCATTCAAAGAATTACGAACAATGGTACCCCAATGAGGTGGTGCACCATCTTGTTGCAAAAAGACACGTGGCTGAAGCTCTTCTAGTTGTGGAAATACGAAGTTTTCCAACATGTCTAAGTATACGACTGATGAGACCATCTTTTCTGTAAAAACGAAAGACCCAATGACTCGGTCGTGCATTACTCCATACCACACAGTAACCTTTGGGGAATCTCTTTGTGCCTCACAGTATTCATGGGGGTTTCCAGATTCCCATATGCGCACACTATGGCGATTAACAATGCCAGAAAGATGAAATGATGCTTCGTCGGAGAACATTATGCGATTCAGAAATTCAGCATCATCTTCTATCCTCCTTATCCTATCTGTTGCATAGGCCATCCTCCTAGACCTTTTGAACTTTGTTTGTATGCAGTCTTAATTTTTTCTCAATAACCTTGTACACCGCCGAAATTGGCACATCCAATTCTTTTGCCGCTGATCTCACAGATCTTCTAGAATTGTGTAAAAATGTCTCTCTGACACGCTCAACATCAAAATCATTTGTGCAAGGACTTCCGGAACGTTTCTTATCTGCGATACTTCCAGTTTCTAGGAAATTCTATTTCCACCGCAAGATGCTGCTTTTGGATGGAGGATCTTTTTGGTAAATTATTCTGCAATTTCTCTGTGTTTTCAGTATGGATTTCGTTTCTATGAACCACCATAAAATCTGTGCTTTCTCTTGTGGTGTATGCATTCTCCTTAACATTCGGTCGAATAAAACATCACATACAAAAGTACTAGAACAAACGCAACAAAAGTAAACATAACATTACAATAGTTGCCAAAAACAAAAGAGAGAAAAATGCAATTAATAAGCAGACAATATTTACAAAAGTAAAGATATTCAAACATGAAAAGGAAAATATGTAAGTTATTCCATCAATAAATGCCATAAGTTTGTTTATATCTTCATTGTTTTATGAGTTATTAAACATCAAAATGGGTTCGGGACTTTATAAACACTCTGTATATATTTCTATAATTAATGTAGTTCTTAAAGTGCAAATTCAGATTTAAGAAAAGAGATTGATTTGACATGAGAGAGTCATATACCGTGTTCGCAAAAGTCCTTACCTGGCCTTTATTTTATTGTTCAGAAAATTATATGCTCAATATAAAAAAATAAAATACAAAATGTGTGACTTTCGTATACAAAAAGTTTCCTCATTTCAAAGTTGGGGATTATATTCAGAGGCCAAACTGAAGAGCGAAATGTTTGCAATTCTAAAGTAGCTAGATAAATAAATACTTCTCCTGCCCCATAATAACAGCAGTTAATGAACTTAATTTGTCCCATAATAATAGTAGCAAAAGAAAATAAATATAGAACGCAACATTTATTATCAAATACTAGATTATATTAAGTAATAAATTAAACCTATTGCTCCTAATCTTTATTTCGAGTAGGAATTATCAATAATTTCTTTACTGCGTTTTGAACTTGTAGATAGGATCTCTTGGCCGGGAAGTTCTGTTTTTCTTATAGGAGTGAGGTTATGGAGTCATTAGGATTTTTTTACAAGGATTTAATAATACAAACAATGATTTTCATTGAAGACTTCGCAGTTGTGTGCTGCAGCAAAACTTGCAACGGCATTTGCTAATAAATCCCATTTAATTGTTCACTTGGTATTATTATTATTATTATTATGGGACAGAGAGTGTATTAGTTTAGAAAAAAGTGTCTGATTTTGATAAATTAACCGACCAGTATCCCTTTGCAGATATCGTTACAAATATTATTGTACAATATAAATTTTTGAAAAAATATATCTCATTTATTGAATAGTATAGAATTCATGTTCCAGAAAATACTGGAAGACTTCATTCACTATTGCAAACAGAGGAGTCATTACATTATTTGCATGACTTAAAAGTTAAAAATATAATTAGTTTAATTAATTGTTTTACGTTTGTTATATAATTATCCTAAAGTAATGACATTTCATGAGAATATTAAATAATGCATTTTTAAAGTTTGAGAACTTATAAATTATTTTTTTTAAAAGTTTTTCATCATATCAGTTATAAAAATTTACAAACTAAAGAAATTTGTGGTCCAGTAAATCAAAAAATTATATCACCGAGTCATCAGAGAAAAAAAATCAAACCAAACTATCTTAATATATTTACTTACCGATTCCTCGAGCCAGGTTTGGAAATTAGGTCAAATATCCTAAATTTTGAAATTAAATATCCAGTTCACTTTTATCACATGGGAGTCACACTTTTTAAGTTTTATGTTAAAGGTAAAAGATTTCTAAAAAATGTATGCGGACTGAAGAACCGTATAGAAAGTTTGATTTCACAAATTGTACGAAATTGATTTTTTTAAAACTTTAGAATACCAAAACATGCAAAGGCTGGATAAAGACTTCTGTGTATGGTGTATAGTAAATTATTAACTACTAAGCTTATACGAAACACAGAATCCACGGAAAGTTCTTTCGGAAAGCCTATGCATAGCATTAGACAAGAGGCGAAGATCGGGTTTAGATTAAACAGTTACCTAAACCATTTAAAGCTTAAAACCATTTACCTAAAAATCCTTATGATGCTGAAGAAATCCAAGATATCTGCTTTCTCAAGGTCAGAAGCCAGCCTTTGAAGCAACATATCAGAGTAGAAGGACATTGTGGCGATGAAATCGATGATATTGATGGGCGCCGTCATGAATTCCATCTTCTTGGGACTAACCAAGAATCGAGAAGCAATTTCGAAAGAAAACCTTGAATTAAACGTGAAAGCATTATTTTCATTTCATTGTCATAACAAATTCCTTTTGGTTAAAAACTGTCTTGCAAATTTAATTGCAAAAAATATAAACGATTGCTGTTTTTTTCACACCAAAGAGATATTAACTTTAAGATTCAATACTTGAATAAATTACAATAGATTTATCAAGATGTGCTTTTAAGATTTTATAAAGCAATATGCGATAATGTTATCTGTAGCTCTCGTAGCATATTTATTGCTGGAAATCATGAACATTAGATAAAAATTCATTAACACTTGAAATTACTCATTCAAAACAGATTAAAAACCAGTTTGTATATAAGATATTAGTTGCATATATGTCAATTCTGTAATTAAACATACATATAAATAGTTTTTTCATATATTTCAGAATCAAAATTCTTCATATACTCATTGAATTATAACAAGCTACTTACCATTTACTAGGTAACTATTTTAGAAGATAACTAACTGGAAGGAAGTCAGCATTTTATGCATATTGTACTGAGTTTGCGCATAGGTATTTATATGGGTACTATATATGAAGTGGGCCGGTCAAGTGAAAGAAGCTAATCGGACAATCTTTAGTAAGAGCCCTGTAGTCGACAACTCCGCATTGTATCAGATGACGAGCATCGAAATCTTACCAAGAAAATAATCCCTGGTAACCTCTGAATTAAACACCGACAGACTGTCATAGATCTGATCATTTTCCAAGAGTGCACTTTATCGTAACCAGCATGTTGGGATATCACAAGATGTGTGCATGTTGGGTATGACGGATGCTGACGCAAGAGCACAAAGTTCAGAGGAAGCAAATTTCCCAGGATTCTGTTGTCCCGCTACAAACGTGAAGCGAAGCCATTTCTCCAGCGTATTCTCACGAAGCATAAAACAAAGTTGCATCATTTTAACCACGGGGACAAAAGGCAGTCGCTTGAGAACTGCCATAGCACATCGCTACGTTCCAAGAAATTCAAGGCGGCTCCATCTAAGAGGAAAGGTCACCATGATATTTTTGAATTATTTTTGCTTTTATTCTTTTCCCGAATTCCATCGTGTTGTGCTCATTGACTTCTTAGAACAGAGAAAAACAATAAACTCGCAACACTATGTGAGAAAGCTGGAGAAGTTCCATGCATGACTGCCTCGCGTGCGGAAGCATTTGGACCATACTCTGCAGCCCGACAACACCCGTCATCACATGAGTTCCGAAAGGCATGAGGGGTTGTAACACCTGCAATTCGATGAGAGTCTATCGAAACCGCCTTACAGCCGTGAACTTGAGACTTTCACCTTCTTTCTAAAAGATGACATCACTTTTATGCTCACGACGAAGCTACCATTCATGTGCGTGAAACGAAATGGAGATTAGGTCAAAAAATGAATAGTGAATTACATACAGGTCACATGTAACTTTCATATGTAGACTACATAATTAGATTATGTGGTGACTGGATAAGGAACGGACCTCATAAGTGGATATTTTAAACGGATAACCCTATGAGTGGATTCTGGATGCAGCAGAGCATGAATTTATGTGGTGTAGACCACATAAGCATTCAGGTATGTGGTGTGTTCATACGTAAATGCTCTGCTCTGGCCGAAAGCGGGTCATCGAAATACTAAAGTGGTTGCAATGCAATTAGCATTTGTTTTATACTACTGCTGCAGAGTGATTAGATTTTTTTTATTTCTGAAGATGTCAAAAATTAGTGTCCTTGCAGAAACTCGAACCTGGACCTCTCGAATATGCGCCGAGTGTGCTACCGTTACACCACGAAAGTATGATGGAAGAAGAGCGAAAATATCTTATATCACTCTCATATTCAGTTTTTATCTTTCCCTTACTGTCGATTCATATATACAGTTCATCAATTTAATGTTTGGAAATAAATGGTCATACTTTTTCAAGCAAATATTTTAGTAATCAGTGAGCAAAGTTCTTTCAGAACAGTGTTTTAAAAGAGGTTTAAGAAGATTTGTAGTTAATGCTTTTCTTTAAACAGAATTTAAAATAAAAAAAAATTAGTAATACAGTGATTAAAAAGTTTGGTCATATTCATAAAAGTCAATACAAATAGAGTTATTTAACAAAAAGAGTTGCTAACAATATGTTCATATATATAAATTATTTATAGTTTATCATCTTTGTGTTTCGTAAAGTGTGAATGATGTTTCAGTTTTTTAAAAAAGAAATTTTCTTACTAGTGAGACAAAAAGAAATTTTCTGAATTTTTATAAAAATGTATGATTTCGTTTTGTGGTTTGCTTGTGGTACCTGGATATTCGGATTCCATTATTACAAAAGATTAGTCACATTACAACAATGAAACAAGGTGTAGTTAATGAATTTTTAAAACAGAAGGCAATTTTATATACGTAATTTGCTTAAATTTAAAACACAGGTTTTTATATTGTTTTCTATAATAATTAACTGTACTTTATTTACAGGTGTTTGGAAATGTCAGTTACATAATGAAATCTATGTTCTAGATCAGGGGTTCTCTAATAGGGAAGAATTTCATAGTTTCAAAAGGGGAATACGGTAAGGCTTTTATTTAACTCTTAAGTATTTAATTTTAGTTTATGAATATAAAAACCTATTTTTATTCAAGCTTTGAATTTCCTTAATATTTTCTGTAATTTCTGTTGTTTAATTTGCAAAACACAGAAAATAATCTAAATACACGTGTTTTTCGAGCTTTGGAAAGGAAGGGCGGAGTGAGCTTTTAACAATGGTGAAATGGATGCGTGCGGCAAAAAAAGGGTTGAGAAGCACTATTCTGGATCAATCTGACGCGTTCTGTACCCACATTGGTAACATTTTTGCATAACTGCACCATCAAATTTAGGATACTTCTATATAAGGGGCCGAAACGCCTATGGTTGTAGAGTCATTAGGTTATTTTGAAAGCAGGAGACATGAAAAATGAGCAATGCCCTGGCCGGGACTCGAACCACGGACGTCTCGAATACGCGCCAAGTGTGCTGACCACTACACCACGAAGCCATGCTAAGAAAGCAGGAGAAACACCTTATATGCTGCCGCTTTTAAAGGGCGACTGGGAATTAGGGGAACCAATCGTAAAACCCGGTGGTAGAGAATCATCATCCATCAACCTTTTAGTTCGGGTGCCACTGTTCGGGCACCACTACACTACGAGGGTATGCTAAGAAGGCAGGACAAATATGTTATATGGTCTGTACTGCTTCCTTTGGTACCCTGATGCATTTGCCTTGCGATAGGAGACACTCACATATAGAAAATTAACATTGTTTATCTCATCTGGTTACTGGTTGTTTAGATCTTGTTTCAAGGAGACATTTTAAACCAGAAGAACATGCCATGTTACCCAACAAATATAAAGTTTATATTCAAGTGAAATAAATGGAAAGGGAAGCTGAACGGAGCAACATATAAAATGACATGCAAATGCAGATGAGAAATCTGTAACTGTTAGAATGGAAAAAAAAAATGTATGAAGCATGCCAAAACGTAAATTTAATAACTCTTGAAAATAATACATTTATAGATTACTTATTTAGAATATAAAATCCGTACAACTGATTAAAGCAGAGAAGAGCTGGTTTAAAAGTAGAGGAAAATCATATACCGTAGCTGAACAGGTAATTTCTTGCAATGCATCTAAGTTAGACTGCGTAAGATAGTGAACTCGCGAGTTTACCTTTTTACTGTTTTCGTTACTGTTTAAAGTTTTTTTATGTATCACTATCTCAACTGCTTTACACAGAATGAATTACACAGAAGATGATGGAGACAATTGTAACGAAAGTTTGGTAACTTAAAAGCTAAAGAAGCGCAGCAAAATTTTCGAAACTTTTGAAGCTATAATGTAAACAACTTTGGCCATAAAAAATTGCAATTATCAAGGAAGATTATATTCATAAAGATAAATAACGGAAATTAAGTGCATACCATGCATTACACAAACTTTCAACATAAAAGAAGGCTTCATGGGCTTCGGTTTTCGTTTTATCCAACGTCCAAAGTGTTGTGCCATTAGGAGGTTGATGCACAGTCCGATTAACGATGACGGGCACTCGCATGTTCGGATGAGTCTTTAGACAGAATGTCACGATGGATACACAGATGAAGAATACAGATACAACGGCTACAACCTGCAAAATAGGAATATATAGATGGAATTCTAACATTTCATTCAATAAACTGGTATAAAATGTTTGACGTAATTTTTCATCAAGAAGGAACGCGTGAAGTTATAAGTGGATTAATATGTTATGTAGCTATAATAAATACCCAAATTCAGAATCACGATGAATATTATGCAAATGAAATCTACTGCATACTCCCAGTAAAATAATATATTTATAGGATTTACAGTTAACTACTCCAGAGCAAACACTGTAAGAAAAAAAGGGAATAAGAACTGCGGCTAAAGCTCAACAGATGGCATGTGATATAATATTGTAAATAAAACTGTAAATAAAACGAGCAAATGTACAGCAGTACTGTATTGTTCTGTAATTTATAGTACAGTGTTTACTACATTTTACAGTAATAATAGTTAAATAGTAAAAATAGTTATTTAAAGTTAAATAATAGCAACAATGAAAGTTTACAGTAGTTTTCTTACTGTAATATTACCGCACTTTACATAAAATAAACAACTATGCAGTAATACAATACCGTTCTGTAATTTATAATATAGTGTTTACTGTAATTTACAATTTAAGTGGTAGAGACATTAGGTATTTTTTTTTTAAGTTGGAAACGTCAAAAATGAGCAATGCCCTCGCTTGTTTGCGAACTACGGACCTCTCGAATAGGCCCCGAGCGTGTGGACACTACACCACGAAGGCATGCCAAAAAGAAGGGAGAAATATTTTATATACTCGCCTTTTTAAAGGGCGACTGGGGATTAAGGCCCACCAATCGCTAAATCGTGGTGGTGGAGTATCATCATCCACCACCTTTTAATTCGGATGCCACTGCAGAGACATTAGGTATTATTTCGAAGTTGGAAACGTGAAAAATGAGCAATGCCCTCGCCGGGATTCTAACCACCGACTTCTCGAAAACGCGCCGAGCGTGCTGACCACTACACCACGAAGGCATGCCAAGAAGGTGGGAGGAATACCTTATAAATTAAAAAAGAAGCAATGAAACACTGTGCAGTTGAAACATGTCCATGTGTGTTTCTGTATTATGTAACTTGTTTTTAATTTGTGATTTTTTTTAAAGAATTTTTTATCAAAATCTATGTCTTTTAAAATCACGTTATGTATTATATAATCAAGTCATGTCTCATATAATTAGTAATACTTTTAGGAAACTATGTTAAATTTACAATTAATTGTCAAGAGTTATAGTCAGCATAATATGTAGCACAGAATATACATTGTATTAAGTTTAGCATTGTGTCTAAAATGTATTGTGTATTGAGTGTAACAACGAGTATGGGTAGCAATGTGTGAAATACAATGTAACCGAAAGAATATTTAATTACAAAATTATTTCTGATATATTTTGAGAGAAGAAAAAAATTTATACGACAGTGAACTTTCAGAATCTATTATTCAATGTAGCAGTAAATATTGTATATGTGTTATAGCGTAAAGTTTTTGTGTTATAGAAAGTATAATGTATTAAGCGCAGAATAATTTAATACTTTGCCCTTGTATGGCCATGTAAATTGTCTCGATTTCGAGGTGTTGCTCCAGATAGTTGCGGGATCTGGACGATACCCGATTAGTCTATGTAAGCCGTCCCGGTGTCCGGACCTGCTTTCACCTGTCACCTGTGCAGTTGAAACAACTAATCTCTGAAATCTTCAAACACCTGAATTCCAGTTTCAAAAGATATAGCAAAAGCAGAGAATAGAAATTTTATTTTTAGTATTTGCGAAATTTTTATACAATGTCAGCTTTGTTTTGAGTAATTTTTCTTGCTTTTTTCCATCATAACTTACATATATAAATTTCAAATGCAGTTCCATTTCCCTTACCTTTAACTTACCTGAGGCATGTTAAGAATATTGAAAACTACTAAACCATAAATTATTTCATTGATTAGAATGTGGTTCACTTGTTACGCATTTTCCATTGTTATAAATGAGGCGAACAAATTTGATGCATTTTCAAGCAGTATATTAGGCTTATCATCAACAAGTAAATTATTTTTTCGTCCACGTTTTTTAACTGAAACTTTAGACAAAATTTCAGGTAAGAGCAAAGCACCAATATTTCACATTTAATACAAAATAAGTTGTGAGAACGGCGAGAATAATATGAAGATTGAAATTCATTCCAAGTTCTATGTCCATGAAAAACCTTTTTGTTTACAGAAAATGATTAATTATCTATAAGACTAATCAAAATGATATTTTTGCAGATTATTCTATAAGAAAATGTTAGCAATTCTGAAAGTAGGCGTCATTTTCTGAAACAAAAAACTTCTACTTTCTCTTTCCGAACAAAATAAAGAATTATTTTTTTTCTGATTAGTGCATTCAGGTACGTATCATTCCATTTGTAATCTTCGCGAACATAAAAAGAAAGCTTTCACTGATGAGCTCCCAAGACACGTGATATAATTTTTTTTATTGGCAGACACAACAAAATGTGTTTCAACCAGATCAATTTTACACGTGATCTCCGTTACTTGCGAATAAGATTCGTTATAACGCAGAAACGTTGATGCTCACAAAAGAAGTATAGATTTTATAAAAATATCGCTCTTGTTATTCACCAGTCAAAAAAATTCATTAGATCTCTTATTTCAAATTTATACCCGTTGGTTTCAAATATATATTATTCGCAAATAAAACTGCTAATTAATTTCTTGGAAATTACCGTTATGCATGATCATAAATACAAATAGCTTGAAACTGTTTTTTAGCCCAGAAGGACTATTTAATATGAAGTCTTGAAACGACATTTTGTGTCGAATCATATAAAGACTGCATCACTTTTAAAATTCTTGCAGCCAAATATTATCGCCTAGTATTATATTTAAATAAAATAAATAATAAAGAGTCTTCATGCATGTATGTATGTTTCTCGCATTTTGAAAAAAACGATACCTACAACCATCAAATTTTGAACAACGTAGTTCTCCACTAAATATGGACACACGGAAAGTCCGAATTTTGAATTTTGAATTTATTTCATATTTTTCAAATATTCATATTTATTTCATATTTTATCTATTTCACATTTTTAAACTTTAACGAATTTTTTTATTTAGAAATTCAACGATTTCAAAGCGGGCAGTGGCAACAGACTATATGGAATAATTTCTTTTATCTCCAGCGAGTGAGAGTGTCCATCGAAAATTCTAAGGGTATGCTGCTTTTAAATATTTTTAGCCCATATGCTCTCCAAACGTGTATGTACGTTTAAATGAAAAAAAGTCTCTTTGGGCGTAATATAAAATCTAAAAGCTTCCAGACTTTTTTCCTAGCCGAATGACGGGCATTTGCCTATTCAGCATTGCTAGCTCCTAAGGCCAGAAATAGGGGCCATTTTATTGTGGAAATACCTAATAGGCGGCTACCGTTGCTTCCTATTAAGGGACGGACAGTTACAAACATGTCCTATCTGGGATTCGAGCCCCGGCCCTTCGGTACCACAGTAGGCTCCTGCGATCACTATACAGTCTGGGCAGCATCTTAAATATATAGAACACGTATTAACTATGCTCATCATCTTTCGGTCCATAAATTGGGAAAAAAATCCAGAAGTTTTAAACAGGCGCTGTAAAACTTTGGCAAAGTGAAGTACGATTAGAATGCAATCAAACTTTTCCCATTTGTCCAAACTTTGAAAGGATTTCTTAATAGTAATTAATGAACAACATTGTTAGACTGGATTTTTAAATTTAATTTGAAATAGTTATCTTTTGCATTTTATTACATGATGTCGAAGAATCCATTTGGCAAATGTAATTTTCTTTCGAGATTTTACATACTAGTATTATTTACATGCAAAATCATGGTCAACGGTTTGAAAAAATTCTATCAGAAAGGTAATTTGTAATCAATTAGGTAGAAAAAAATTTTACTCTAAAAGCCGCTGGTAATTCGTAATTCACTGAGATTGGTGTTTTGATACTTCGAAGGAAATCTTGTCTAGATCTTCTCGGAATCACGTTGTTTACAGTTTTCAGAGTGCAGAAGTTGCAATCTAGTGAAGTAAGTAAAAAAAAGTATATTTATTGCTGCTCGAGGGAAATACTTGTTGCCAGCCACGTGTGCAAGCAGTCCACTGAGATAAATGAACAACAATTAATGTCATTGCAATTTTCTATCTACCGTTCATTTGGCTTCGATATTTTAAAGAGCTCCTTTTAGATATCAGACTTTAATCTGTTTGCCTAAAAATTTTGAGGGACTAATCATTAAATACGCCAACATCAACTGATTATGTTTAAGACGTTTAAGACGTCAAACTGAAAACTTCATATTAAATTCAAATGGCAGTTGCTTTTAAATTTTATGAGCTTTTTCCTTTTTTAAGCATTTTTAATTTCTTGAAATTTGATGATAAATTCGTTGAAGAGTTAAACTGTAAATATGGAGTTTTCAGATTTCATTTCTTTTTTTTTTATCTTTATAGGAATTATAGAAATCAAATCAAAATTTAAAATACAGTTTATCTTTGATTTAAAATGCTTATATGTTATGAATGAGATTATGCAAATTAATGAATTTTATAACGCCATCATATTTTTTAGAAATCGAAATCCCATGGCCTATCAAATTTGAGTGTGTTTCGTCCAATACTTTACTCGCTAGAGGGCTCGGAACACCTCACGTTATTTTGTAGCTATACTCTATTTTAGATGTTAAACTGAAATCTTCATAACCAGTCAGACTGCAGTTCCTTTTGATTCTTATTATTATTTTTATTTTTATTTTTGAAAGAATTATTTAATTTTTTAAAAATTTTAAATGTTGTATCCTTCAAAGTTTCTGAAACATAAAAATCTGATTAAATTTATTTTTTTATATTTAACCTTTTATTCATTTTTGACTCATTTTGCATCTATTTTTATTTGTTATTTGTTATTTTGCGAATTTAAGGTTTTCTGAAATGTTAATGGTCGTATTATTTTAAATTTTTGATTTTTTAGTATTATTTAAAATTTTTGGGACTTTGATAGTTTTTACATTTTCGAAACTAATTTAATTTCTTAAACGTGTTTAGGAAAAAAAAGCTTAAAAACTTTGCTTAAAAGTACACTCACGTTTGTGAAAATTGCAACACCAAGAAGGAATCGTCATAATTGAATGCAATTTAATACACAGTTGAGTGGTAGTGGTACAAATAAATGATTAAATGTTCAAAGCAAACAAACAAGAACAAGAGATCAGAATCAGTATTTTGTGTGGCCACCACGCGCCGCAATAAGTGCTGCTACACGACGTGGCATGGAGTCAAACAAAGTTTGAATGTCTGACTGAGGAAGAGCATTCCATATCGTTTGTACGCGTACCCAAAGTTCGTCTGCAGACGCAACAGGACGAGGATCACGAGCAAGACGCCGACCAATGACATCCCACACATGTTCAATTGGCGACATATCCGGGGAACACGCAGGCCAAGGAAGAAGCTGTACCTGCTGCGCTGCAAAGAAGGATTTAACAATCCGAGCAGTATGAGGGCGGGCATTGTCCTGTTGAAATACAGCGCCTGGCAAGCTTTGAAGGAAGGGAACAGCTTCGGGCTGTAGAACTTCACGGATATACCGGTTGCTGTTCAGATTGCCCACAATTCGTAGCAATTGAGATCGTCTATGATATGCTATGGCGCCCCAGACCATAACTCCGGGTGTTCGTCCACTGTGGCGTTCGATAATGCACTCCGGAAGGTGGCGTTCACCGGCATAGCGTCTGACACGAATGCGGCCATCATGGTACCACAAATTAAAGCGGGATTCGTCAGAAAACACGACATGCTGCCAATCAGCACGCCAGTCTCTATGCTGATTGGCCCATTGTAGCCGCAGGCGGCGATGGTCGTGCGTTAGGGGGATCCTGTATAAAGGAGTCCGTGCGCGCAGTCCACACTGCAGCAGACGTCTACGAATTGATGAAGCACACAATGAAACACCTGTAGCTATTGACCACAGTGCTGCCAATTGTCTAGAGGAAGCTGTACGGTCCGTCCGCGCCATGCGGACCAGGTGTCTATCATCGCGAGCTGACGTCACATTTCGGGGTCCACTCCCGGATTTCCGAGTTGTCCGACACTCGTCCGTCCACTGCTTCCAAACGCGCATCACTGTGCTGCTGTTACGCTGCACACGAGAGGCTACTGCACGATACGACAATCCAGCTTCACGAAGGCCGATGATTCTCCCTCGTTCAAACTCTGTAAGTTGTTCAAATCTCGCTCTCTTTCGTCGACGAGGCATAAGTACAGATTGAGTTAACGTTTACCACTAGCAGATAACCACCGATAACCATACACGCCTCGCTACAGCCGTCTATTTATTCGGATCCATCAGCCGTTCAGAGGGCGCTGCTCAGCATACGCATGCGCCACGGATTTGCAATTCTAATCATTTGCATATCATGCGCTACTTTGCATTTCCTGAAAATTTCAGCTCACTCGCGTAAGTCCTTCATGGTGTTGCAATTTTCACAAACGTGAGTGTATATTTCTTATACTGTTTCTTTAAAAGTGTGATTTGAAGGTCTTTTGTTTCAGCATGCCTCGATTTCTGTTCTTTTTTTAATCTCAAGCAGAAACAATTAACACTTAATTATACGCTTCTCTTATAAGTGAATAACCTTGAAACGAATTTTCCATAATCCTAAATTACAATTTATTCTTTGCTTTCAAAAAATTATTATGAATCACTGCAGTCACAGTAATCCAATGCTGTTACACAATGCATCTCACTACACCTCCATTCAACTTCTTAGAGAGAACATACTTTCTGATAAGAACTGTCCATTTGCTACTGGTCAGTGAAATGGATCCCTCACTAACACCGGAACATCATCAGTAAAATAACATTAGAAAATGATATCGTTGACATCCAACTTCTGTAATACCAACAAATGCTATAAAAACTCGCAAGCAACTAGATAACACCCCTTGTTAAACAACAAAAGTATTTTCACTTTCGATACAGCTAATCTTATTTTCCGCAATCATCAACGGAATACTAACAACGGAGAAAGAAATTACGACAAAAATAACTAGACTCCCGCTGGGACAGCTAATAAAAGAAAGAGATTCAGTCTTTGTTAAAAAGCAAATGTGAAGAACAAGTAAGACATTTATCACGTAATTTTAATTCTTATTATGCATAAAATTAAATTTGAAGTTACTTATAATCAGATTTTCAGCCTGCGGTGAAATAGCATATATTACGTTTTTCTAAGTTAAAATTATATTCGTAAATTCTCGCTAATTATGGCCGACATTTTATTATGGTCCTCTGTGTTGTGTTTTACTTGTGTTTCATCAAGACTCATTTTCTTATCATTTACTAACATTAGCCCTCCATTCAGTTTCCATTGAGTCATACTCTGTGTTCAGAAAGTAATTTGACCAAAGCAGTAACACATGCTGTTCCGAATTTTGCATAACGTAACATGAAAAGAGCTAAGTTCTGACAGAAAAGTAAGATTACAGGCGAAAGTCTATTTAACATTGAGGTAAATGGCTATCTCGCTAAATTGGCGAGATATCGTAAAGCTAGTAATAGTTTTGGACCGATGTTTTCGCCAAATTTGGCGATAAATCTCAAAAAACACTAAACTTGGCGACCATTTGGCGATATTTTAGTCCAATCCCAGTATAACTGTAATGGTACTGTAATTTAAAACTGTAACTGGAAACCTTCTCTTGACGACCATTTCTCTATGATGATAACCTTTGGAACAGGATACTATTTATGCGAATATAAGTAAATACATGTATTGTACGTTTCTAACATTCACAGAAGGTTCAAATTATCTAGAATAGAGGGTATTGTCTTTAAAAGAGTTCTACATAGTAAAGTCTAAATCCATTTCGAAGTAAGCACCTATCTTAATATTTGTAGTTGAAATCATTAAATTAGTTGTTCGAAAATTTTCCAACACCTTAATGAATAGTGGACATTTCTCGAGTTCAAGGTTTGAGACATTTTTCCAGCAAATTTGCCAAGTAATAACTGACACCTTTGCTAATGATTCATCAACTTGCTTTTCTTCAAATATCATCTACCTATAGATATGAATTTTAACGCAAGCAGTCATTTGCTTTGATTCAGCAAATATATGGGCCGGTATTCGAATGATAGGAAAGAATTGTAACTTTTTGTTGTAAAGTGAAACAAAATTAGCAACAGAGAGATTTGAAGTGTTGCGTTAATTATTAACACGATATAATGCTTTTAATTGGTAGTCAAAATATTTCGAGATGGTGTAGCAATAGAGGCATGTGAAATGTTGCCTAATTATTTATACGATCTAATGTTTGTTGAGGGTACAGATAATTTTGAGATGGGATAGCAACGGACACATGTGAAATGTTGGGTTAGTTATTAACATGATCCAATT
Source organism: Stegodyphus mimosarum (assembly GCA_000611955.2). NCBI lineage: Eukaryota > Metazoa > Arthropoda > Arachnida > Araneae > Eresidae > Stegodyphus > Stegodyphus mimosarum. Next base: position 239,470 of record KK114184.1, on the reverse strand, counting down.
TTTGTTGGTGTTACATACGATTTCGAGATGGAAGTTGAGACTATTGTTAATCTGGGATATTCGTCTTTCGCAGTTTTGAAAGGTTTAGAACATCAAAAAATACAGGCAGGTGTTGTTGAAATGTCACTTATCTCTATGGATGAGGTTCACATCAGTAAATATACTGTTTACACACTATAGCAGAAGATCTAGAGAAACGAAATATTTATCCCTTTTACTTCTTTGTATTAAGTAAAGGAGATATTGAAATCTCGAAAAATTTCGGGTATCATATTTAAACGGAAATATCCATTTTGACTTTCGAATCCATCTGGAAGATATTTTCTGTGTGACGTCTGTACATATGGAGAGAATAAAGGACTGATTTTTTTCAAAACTGACCGTGAAATGGATTTAAAAAGATCAAAAGGAATTTTTTCATAACATCTGTATGTACGTACGTAGGTATATATAATGTTTGAATCTCACACGACTCAAAAACGATTAGCCGTTAGAACGTTGAAATTTTGTATATGGGACTGCTTTAACATCTAGTTGAGCACCTCCATTTTTTACTGAAATAAGCATTGCCTAACGTATATAAGAAGCTTCTGATTTAACCGACAATTTCGAGAGGTGATAGTAGACATCAGGAGGAGGAAAAATTGCCATATAACAGTCGGTCGCAAACCACGTTTAGTGGGAGAAAATCGAAAAAAATTGTTATAAATTGTGTATGTCGAATGGAAAAAACAGGCCAATAATATGTATGTACAAAAATATTTATTTGACGTAAAGTAGGATTATAGTGCATAAAAATATAACGTGAGAAAAGACACGACGAGACAGTTTTATAGGAATTATTCGAAGTTTCGGCCGCGGAGGTCATTGTACAGCCGACACCGACGGAAGAAAGATCACCGAACATGTTCGAACATACTCGCCGTTCTGGCTATGCCTGCAGAAGTCATGACGATCCATGCTGTCAGATCCTTCACTGTATCCACAAGAGTCTGATAAACAACCAATTTTAGGCCGTCCCAGAAGAAGAAATTCAAGGGATTCAGGTCCGGGGAACATGAAGACTAAACAATGGGTCTGCAGCGTCCAGTCTACCTCCTGGGATATGTAGCACTGAGGTGGTTACGCACCACTATCGCAAAATGTGCTGGTCGCAAAATCAACCACAGGTTTTGATACAGTTCCCTGCATTAAATCCGGCAGGAAAACTTCGACATTGAGGTTTTCGTTCAGGAGGTACCTGTCTCAACAGATGATCTCCGAGTGTCTCTGGCCAGATTTTAATACGGAATTTGTGTTGCACTTTCAGGAAAATGGTGCTATGGGAATTTTCGAACGACCACACTGTGCATTTTGACTACGCTTTCTCTCGTAAAGCAGGCTTCATTTGAGACCAAAACAATGGCTAGAAACTGCGAATCATTCTGTATGGCATCAAGATTCCAGCACATGAACTCTAGCTGAAGAGAATAGTCAGCATCGTCTTAGGAGGTTGCAGTAGTCGGATTTTTGTTTCAAGCGTGAGCATACTACGTTCTTCCCTTGCGTTACACCTCGTTATTTGGAAGGATCGCGTCTCCCGCAGGCGTCAATCGATGTTCGTGATACGGTACTAACAGCGCCTTCTCGGATATTACCCTTGGTTCATACTCTGTGCTGGGCGTCCATTGCCACCTGTTCGGCAGTAAACCTGATGCATATCCATTTATTTATCGTTGGAATAATCTGACATGTTTTTTCCGAATGAAGTTTAATTCTCGCAAAATCTGCATTGCCCACAAATGAGTATTTAGTCCTTTCCTTCCCCCCATACGCATTGAAATTCTGCATATGAAAACGCTTCTTTTTCCCAACCGCGGTAATCCTAATCCTCGCATTTGTTTGGTTACTCCCTTCGTCAGGTTCACTATTCTCTTGACATAAGTTTTTAAGATTTTCACAAACTAAATGTGGTTTGCGACCTCATACTGTATGGTAATTTTTCATCCTTTTGATGCCTACTATCATTCACCTGAATTTGTTGCTCGAATTGGGAAACACCCGATATATATACACATATATATACTCACATCCTTAATCGGCAATTATTTTGGTCTTAGTCATATATTTTTAGATACAGAAGTGTTTAAAATGACAAAAATATTCGTGCTTTGGAAATGTCAAATTAAGAAAAAATTATTTTCAACAAATAACGAAATCTAACTAAATATATAATAAAATTTTATATATGTTAGTCTAACAATAAATATCTAATAACATTATGTTTCAGTTTATTGTTACTTTAAAACATTTAAAAAAATTCATCATTGTAATGCGGAATTCTCTGGACTTGCTTGGACTGGATGTTACACGTGTTATATATCTACGTAAGTTAACCATAATTCAACTATTTCATTTAGTTATTCATAAGTTAAATGACGTCTAGCATATATATGTATATATAAGTTAATAAGCCGTACAAGAAAGTCATGTGGTGTCCACATCAAATTATTTTCCTCATACATTCTCAAAAGAAAAAATTTCTGCATGCCATGATTTGATTCAAAAGACAGATATTAATACTGATGTTTTAGGAACACTTGTGACTGGAGATGAGACTTGGTACTTTTTCTATGATCCTGAAATAAAACGGTAATTATCTACTTGGAAACCCAAGCAGATCACTCACCATGGCCACAAAAACCACAAAGTTCACTATAACTACAGAAACTTCTTTCTTAGAAATCTGGAGTAAAGATACTAATGACATTTTTTTAACATTTGAAAGAAATTATTCGCAAAGAATTTGCTTCTGCAAGACAGATAGTGAAATATATTTTATTAAAATAAGAAGGACAGACCTATTAAGAGAATTTAACTTGTTAAACCTCGGAAACTCAATTGAATATCTGGTTTCTGCTACACGAAAATGCTCCTCCACAGAATTCTATTATTGTCAAGTAGCGTCTGTCAAAAAGTGTATCACAATGATCAACCATTTCCTTTATTCAACAGATGTGACAACAGTAAATATCTTTCTCTTTTGTAAGCTGAAACCTTACCTTAGATGCCATTATTTTAATAGCACTGAAGAGATCAGAAAGCCATAACCACAGATTTAAACAGTATACCAAAAGATGACTTCTACGAAGGAAACGAATAGTTATATGAACATGACAAGCATTGCATGGACGTTAAAAGATTGTATATATTAAAGATTAAGAAGTAAGAAAGTGTTCTCCAACCTTTTGATTTCGCACGAAGATTAGTTCTAGAACTTCGTAAACGAAATGTTTATTTTATGATAACGAAAGCTCTAAATAATTTACCAAAATATAATAAACATTTGAACACAAATCACACGAACTTCGATTGCTTAAATATCCACTGAAACGTTCCTTGGCCGACACAGAGTTAAATTCATTACTGATTTTAATTAATCATAGAAGAAAGGTTTATATACTGTTTGCCACGTCATGAAAATATACAACGAACATTTTTTTAACAGCAACCAGCGAATGCATTTGAAAGGAATCCTAAATCCTAAAATGAATGAATGCTTTTACAAAATCATAAAAACAAATACACATTTTTAAAGTAAAGTAGATTTCTTACTGTAAAAAAAGGGTTTCCTACCAATAATGGCATTTGAAATATCAACATTGTAACCTCCTGCCTTTCGGAGAATTATGACAATTTTTTTCCTTCCCATGAGACTCATAACAGAATGAAATATACTCATATATGTGTAAATTATTAGCAAATGCCTTAAAGGTCAAATACCTGTCACTGTTTCGTGTATCATGACATTTTTTTCCACGCAAATGAGGTCCAAAAATTTTCGTGCAAGTTTTCATGATAAGATCTTGGATACAGTGGAATATCATTTTTTCTTTATGACAAAAATTTCTTTAAAATATTCGAGAAACACTGAGTTAGAAGCTCTAAAAAAACTACACAGATATAACATGAAACTGTTATAATTATATAGTTCTTTCTCATAGCTGTTAAAGTTGTAATATCTTCAATAAATCAAAAATATTTAATAAATTTAACCATCAAAACGTTTTCTATATATTTCCTATACGCAGTTGTATCTTTTCATATAAGCATACTGAGAAACGTCCTTGTTCTGTACTTCCTTTCATTAAAACGCATCATTAACATCGCTTTTAATTTAATGACACAAAATGATCTGAAATTCAGATAATCTTCAATGATACACTTCAGCCGTTTGGGAACCTAATGAGCGTAGACTAAAATTCCAGCTGCCATGGAACTTCATTCTTTCGCTCATTATAACTCTTTTCACTATAATTAGACTATTTTAAGGAGCATAAGGTCGAAACCCTAGTGCCTGAATCATTAATTACTGCAGTGGATTGTACTTTAACAGTGCAACAGTACAAGGTGTTTGTAATATAGCTTTTCACTTTCGTCTATCTATCTCCTCGACTTCTGCAAGGAAACATCCTCCGTTTAAGCACTTGAGATCGTATTGAAGCAACATTCTTTCCTGAAATAATATGGATAGTGTTTAGAAAAATCATTACCCGGTCTTTAATTTTGCAAATATTGCGCATAGACATATACTTCGAATTACAAAAATCTATTACATGACAGCGTTAAATTTGGGAATTTTTTTAATTTAAAAATATCATTTTGATAAAAATTACGTCTAACTTTTCGCACGTTCTCCTTGGCTCTATATTTAAAATTATTTTACAGTTATTGAAAAAAAGCACTCCCATTCTAAAAACATTGGCTGAAATACTTTATTTCGAAATCTGGAATGCTAACCGCTTGCGTTGCCTAATGCATAAAACAAATATCGGATCAAGAAGAAAGTATACTAGGCATTTAATGAGTACTGTAATTTAAAAAAAACTAATAATAATATTTCTGATTAAACATCTCGTGATTTCTAACTAGACAGCTCACGAAAAGTAGAAAGAGAAACATTTCATATGAACTGTGTGTACTATTTTTAAATCGCTCAGTTTCTTAGTCATTAACAAATTAAATTTGAAAGTTAATACTTTAGTGGATGGCAACACACTGGCGCGGGAAAGATAAAGATTTTTTTTTTACTTCAGGTGGAGACTACACATTATCGTAGAACGTTGAACCTTTGTATGCGGGCCATAACATCTAGTTGTGCACCTCCCAATTTTGCTACAATCAGCGGGATCAAACGTGTATATATATATATTGTACCTACACTCCTACCCGGCTCGCTAAGCTCTGTTTTTTTCATTCTCATGTTTTAGTAAATTATGCATTTTTTGCTTTAAAGTAATTGAATTATGTTGTTATTATGTTGCATGTTTTGTGCGTTTAGTTAATCTGCGTGCAATAGTTGTAGAATTAGGAACAACTTAAAATTGTAAGTGGTGCGAGGTCTAACATGGCGCCTATTTGTTCAAATTTGAAACGGTTAGTAGTGTAGTGAATTAAGTCAGTTGGTGCACGAACTTCAGTGTCTTTTTGCCCAGTGAGAGAGCAAAATTTGTTTTCTATTATGTGCACTGATAACTTTGTCTTCTTTCTCGCTAATTGAATTGCTTAGTTGTGCGTAGAAACTAACTTTAATTGTGAAATCTGTCTTTTTTTAATTGTTTTTAACTGCGTTTGGTGTTTCAGGTTTTTCTCTATCTTACAATTTTAATGAAGATGTCTTGAGATTTTATGTATTTTTGCCTTGCCGCGAAGTGAGAAATGAACTAATTGAATAAGAGATATATCTCTAATGAAATTCAAAGAAATAAGTTTAAACGAAGTGCAGCAAAATTGTGTATAATTTAATAGGCCGTACAAAAAAAGCCATATAGTATCCACATCAAATGTTTGCTCTAACTACTATTTTAGGCGGCTGGCCGTAAGTGGCTTGTAAAGTACAAAAACTGCCAACTTCACTGGTCCTATCTCCCACTAATATTTTAATATTCTCTGCGAAAATTTAAATTAACTGAAATAAGACATATTCGTATCGTCAGGGCAGCACACATCTTCGCCTAACAAATTTAGTAATTTCGTTATTTCTTCACAAAATGAGAAGGATTTTAATACTGATCATCTAATGTTAAATAGCTTCATATGCTTGTAGGGACGTCATGCATCATTTTAGGGTTATTCAATATCTTTGCATAAGACAATAACTCAGTTGAGTGAGCATGCGTATATGATTGATTCCCTGGATTATTCCAATATAATTTAGTAATTCTGCGGTTGTTCGCACAGTTAATGATGAATGATGTCAAATAGAGCGGGTACAGATTGAGGTGCGGTTTGACAGTCACAGCTGAAGCAATTACCTTAGCCGATGGAATTCCCTTCTCTGATGCCCTGAAAATAGTAATTTCCTCGTGATGGTTGTTCATGATATTTGCCTGAAATGGTGATTGTTCAGAAGGAATTATGATTTACTAATTCGGTATTTTTATTATCGTTTTTATTTTTTCTTAACCACTTATTTTTTACACTGAGAAATATATGAATATCTTCTTTCAAAGGATGAAAATCCAATAACAGGAAAATAAAAATCAACCACACATTTAAACAGACAGCTGTTTTCCTTAATATGACTAGAGTTAATATGAGAATTGCTGTAATAATATGTGAAACTAACAGTAGATGTAACGAACCTTTATACACCATACCCACAAAAATAATTACCTGGTTTCCTTTTCTCAACAACTGGTCGTAGATACATATATCTAGTTATAAATATGTTTTAAATAGTATAATTTTTCATGTTTGTGCATTCTTAATTTAAAACTTCAATTTTAGTAAAATTACGAAATCTAACATTTTATGCACTTCCGCAGTCCCTATACATATATTTAGGAAAATTTTATACTGATTATAAATGAAAACAGAACCGTCAATTCCTATGCGACAGAAACTGGCCAAGATATTTTATTTCACACTTTGAGATATTTGATGTTATTTTCTATTTGCTTGAAGATCTGTTAATAAAGAAATTAAATTAAAATAATTACAGATCGATTTTCCCACTTAACATGAGTTTTTTCACACATAACATTCGTGACTTTTTTGTGATTTACTACTGTCTCTAATCCCCATACTAATCCTCATACTACTCTAACTCATACTATACTCGTCTTTAACTTTTAAGACCTTTATCAGATTTGCCCCAGGAGGAATGGGTTATATAAATTTAAATCGCCGGCTGTGGGACATTTTGGTATGATTTTTAAGCAATATATAGGTTTTGAAAAAAATTTATAAATAAATCATTTTATCTTGATCTATTTATTGTATGTATTTTAAGATTTTATAACTTGACCACAAATTTTAGTGCTTAAATTTTAATTGTAATCTGAGATTTCTGCTCTAAAAGACTATTGTGTTTTTACTCCACTATATGTATAGCAGTGAGTATAGATTTAAATGCATGATTCATATACTGATTTTATAACCTGAATTTATGAAGAATTTTAACTAATTTATTTTTACGCTTTTAAAGAATTTTTAAAATAATGTAATTATATGTTTGTGTGATTTTATATCTGCGTATTTTTCTTTTGAATATTTGTATGTTCTTAATCTCTACCAATTGCACGTGATTCCTGTAGTTTATATGTGATAAATAGCCTTATTTTAATTTGATTAACAGCCATTATTTTTATTTAATTCTGTCCTGTTTCTCTAACTTTTGATTTGGTGTATTGTAAAAGAAAATTTATTGGTTTTGCAGCCTAATTGCTTGTACGTAAATTATTTGTTCGTTCTTTTAGTTGCTTTTTATCAACATTTTACCCACTATGGTTCTGCTGAGCTTTTAGAACTATAATCGAGACCAGTGACTTTCAGGGAACATCGCCGGCCCGCTGGATGTCCTCGTATGTTGAGTGACTGAGGGGACCCAATAAATGATCACAAGGTCAAACGCACCAGGTGGATCGAGACCTCCTCGCACTCTTACAGTCTCTAACTCATAATTTTGTTAATTTGGTAACCAAACTCGAGTTTCATACGAGTAATTTATAAATTTCTAAACGCTAAAAATAGATTATTAGTATTCTTACGAAGGCTTATTACTTCAGCATTATTACGTATTAATCATACAAAAACTTATTAAACAACAAATGTTTTACTCCTTTTGTCCCATATTAATAATAGCAGTTGATTTATTTAATTGGCTAGTAGCAAAAGTTCTTCGATTGGCTAGTAGCAACTTTAGTAGCAAAAGTAAATAAGCATAGAAATGCAACATTTATTATAAAAAAACTATATTAAATTATACAATAAATTAAAAATATTACTCCTAATTTTGGTCCAAGAAACCAAATTTCTCCTGTTCACCAATGGTATTTCGCTGAACAACCAGGCCTGTCACTTCTGAGTAAAAGATCTAGGCCTATCCAAACGGCCATGGCCAGATTTAGAAGGGGGCATCTTCGATGCATGAAATTCAAAGAGGGAGAAAAGACTTTCCCCTCCTGTGCTTGTTCCCTCCATGCCTATTCCGCTCACCTACTGGTTTGTATAGGCGTCTCCTTGAAACAGCTATCGGCTGAACAGGACGATGTCAGCGATTTGCTTGTGCGGCAAGGTCTCTTGGACTTGGTGTAGGCTTTCCTGCCCCAAGGGGATTTGAAACAACAAACAACAACAACTCCTAATTTTTATTTTTAGTGTTCAGAGAGTTTCTGGATTTTTCAATAAATTCTTTAGTGAATTTTAAAGTTGGTCGTAGGTAAGCTTTGCTTTTCGTAGATGCATAAGCTTAAAATTATTGGAGCCATTGTTCTTCATTGTTTCTTGCATAACTCGTTAACGCGGCAGAAATGTATTTTCACTATTTCTGGAAAAATATTATGTTTACTGCTCCTATGGTGCCTTTTTTGCTAAGAAGAATATGTCTAAGGTTTTTCAAGTTTTTCTTTATAATCTTTGCAATTTCGTGCACAGTTTTGTTTTTTCATAGAATCAACCTCAGCATAAAATTAACCATGAGAATTACTTTCGGAAGTTCGTTTTGCTGCACTAGAATTGTTTTACAACTAACATAATTGCACCTTTCTGCAAATTTTCGTTTTTCTTTTGATGCATGAGTTGGATAATCGAATCTCGATCTTTGCTTTAAAAATCCTTTTACAGCGTCTTATTTTTACAATGGGTTGATATTCAACTGAAATAAAACAATCGATTTCGATCAGTGGATGAGATTAGAAAAATATGCAATTATAATTCGTAATAATTAGGTAATCTAAAAATTGAAAGATATGTCAAAACAAGACAGATATCATGAAACATTAATTTTGATGAAAGGCTCCGCAAATTTGCTCTACAACATAGCTTAATTGTTGCGTTCCTCAGTAATTCCCGTTTAAATATTCACTTACTACTATTATTATGGGACAGAGGGAGTACATTTTTAATTCCTGCATATATTATCAGTTGGCTATGTGCCAATAAGGAAGCCTGCCAGTGTTTTCTCGAACAATAATTATCTTAAGACTCTGTGAACAAAATCTCCTTCGTTAAAAAAATTATTTATATATCGAGGAATATTTTTCCTGATAATCTTCCTAGAAATATTAGCCATTCAATCTCTTAACATCAGAAACTTCTTTTAAATTGGCATTTTATTTTTACTCGAAGAACTGGAAACATTAATCTCTTTAGTTTGAGTACGGCCTCTGAATATGCTGCCCAATTCTAAAATGAAATATCTCGGTGAATTTTTGTTGCACGGCAATGATGCTTTTGTACATTATATTTTTACAATGAGTATTGAATTTCCCTCTATATGCAAGGTGATTCGCTCAAGCGTGTAGGAACATCAGGGAGGGATAGACTACTTCGAGACAGTTCAGAATTACGTTGCCAAGTAAGAGTGGGAATGCAAATTTCATATGTCAGTTATGCAGAGAATTAAATACTAGATATGAAAGAATGATGCAAATAATATTTTAATCAGTATCGTCCGGTACCCGTTACTGTCTAGTTTCATACACATCCCGCATCCAATAAGAGCCGCATCGGGAGTTTATTGGCAAGTAATATTTTGACCAGAAAGCCATTACATTTGCGATATTCCGAAGCCATAGTAAATGCTCGAAGTTACAATCGCTAGCTACGATACAAATGTAACATCCGCACAACATAGAATCACGGACGTTTTGGAATATACCTGGGATCTCAAGAAAGATCCCGCCCCTGGAGTTTCCCACAGCCCATACATGCGTGTTATGTGTGTCGGAGAAGTCTTCTGTGCTAAAACATATTTCATCGGTGAACAGAATATCAGCCAGAAAATGGACTTTTGTCTCACATATCTGCCTACACCATTCAGCAAATGCAGTTGTCGGTGTGTAACTAGCAGGAAGTACTTGCTCTGCTACTCATGGTTATGCATACAAGTGATTCGAGTTGCAGCAGTCTCCAAACGACGGCTTGGGAAAAAGCGAAGTTTGAAGTATCGCTCGTGTGCTGACATGTGGATTTCTTTCTGCGCAACGGAGCACCATTTCTTCTACTTCAGGTTTCTGTGTCGTTCATTCCCGATTCCTTCGACTTTGGTAATATAAAAGAACATTCATCATAAATTATTATTTGCTTGTTTTACGTTTTTGGAGCCAGACACAAATTAGTATCACATAGTTGATGACTAGATGGAAGTGATCTGCGACATGGAAAGCGATAAAACTTGAAAACTGGATGAATAGCCAACTTATCTGCTTTACAAGCAGAATGCACTGGAGGGAAATTAGTTCAGATTTAAAGAACATGTTTTAAACATTTTTTTTGGTTAGATTTTTTAATTGCTGAATGAAAATGACAGAGTCGAGTAAAACGCCTTTTGGTATAAAAGTGAAAGAATTATATTACGTCTCTAACGAGTTGAAAGGAAAGGTTAATTCAGTAAAAGTTTTATATAGGGAAATTGAGAATCATGCAGATTTAACTGAATTAGAACAGGAAACTATCCGTAGCCAATACTATCAGGAAGAAGCCGCCAAATCGCTAGGCAGACTAGTAAGAAATATAAAGTTGTATTCTAGCACTGATCGGAGTCTGAATTAGAAGCGATAGGAATCAAATCTGGAGATGAATGTCAACAATACACTGAAGATATTGTGCATTTGTTGAAAGTAACAAGACGAAACAAATGGGAAAACGTTCATCAGGAACTAGGCAATAATTATGAGGTCGTTAAAGTTTATACTCATTAAGATGAAAACAAAATTCAGAAACAACCTAGAATTATTCCAGCACTATAATGAAATAATAAAGAAACAGCTAAGCAAAGGAGCTATTAAAGAATGACAGTTTCCAGTACTGAGTAATTCTAGTTATTAACTTTTCATCACACTGTTGCTAGACAAGAAAAATCCACCGCTAAATTACGTACTATCTTTGATGCATCATCTGAAGATCTTAATGACTACCTTGATCGGCGAATTAAATTTCTACAAGATTTTGTTAAGAGAATTTTAAATTTTCGCACATTTAAAGTTGGATTTGTAGCAGATATTAAGAAAGATTTCTGAAAGAAACAATTATAGATGAAGACAAAAATATTCTCAGATTTTGTGGTTTAGGAATAACCAAGTGGATTACCAATTAAAGGATTTAAAATTATTTACATTTGCTAAAGTTCCGTTTGGGATCTCATGGGATTTTGTAAAGATTGAGATTTTATCTCTGTGATTTTCTCTTTGGGATTTTATAAGCTTTTATTCACCTCACTCATCTTGTTTGCCGCTATAGTCAAAAGTTTTCATCGAATATCAAATTAGTTCTTGATAACTTATCGAGCTCAAATTTCGCACATACACTTTTTGACGACAACAATAAAATATGCTGTAGCGATTTTTTCAAAATTTGATTTACATATTTTTAAATTTAATGTTGAAGCAATTTTTGCCCATATCTTCGTATAACAAAGAAACTAAAAATTTCAGAATTTTGCTATTTGCAAAATTTGAAACAGCGAAAAAATCACTTAGTCTAAATTTTATATGAAATCTTTAATACAATTTAATTTTTCACGTCTATTTTGCGTTTATTATTTTGAAATTTTAACATCTAAAAATGTATCCGTTAAAAAGCCTTGGAATTTTGAGACATTATAAAAAGATCTCTTTCTCCTCTTTTAAAACACAAATAGAAAACATGATATACACATTTTTCTTGTCAAAAATATGCTGCAGACTTTTAACCAGAGGGAAACGGCGCATTGCCATTTTTCCTCTGGCATAATATGATTCAGTTGGTGTTTCGAATTCATTATACTTCACGCTGTTTTCCTTGCTTCTACATAAACTTCTTTAATACTGATTTTATTTTTTTAATCATTAATCTCCCTCCCCTGGCTGTAAAGAATTACTTGCAAAGAAATTAAGCTTACAATAGACATTTTCTGCCATTTTATAAATGATACTTCTTCTCCCCCTTTTGTTTTAAATACATTTTTATAGGTAGATAAAATATCAATTAGGCAAATATCTAAATTTTGCATAATGATCTTACAATGCCGTGAAGCGATGTTTTTGAAAATTTGATTTTGATCTTGTTTAGATTTAATGCTTGAACGATTTTGTATCTATATATAAGAAAAAATTAAAATTTTCGTAGTATTACTTCTTGCACCTTCGGATGAAGCCAAAACAAATCTTTTAAGTCATTCTAGTCTGAAAACGGCATTTGCGTTGAATCACTATAAACGGCGTATCACATTTCAAACTCTTGCCACCAAATATTTTCGCCCTGTATTATATTTAAAGAAATTATACAATGAAGAATGTTTATGAATGTATGCATATTTCTGACTGTGAAAAACAACGGTACCCAGAGTCATAAAAGTTTGAATAACATAGCCCTTTACCTGTTGTCTACCTGAACATATGTACCTATAAGCTCGAATTTTGAATTTCGAATTGGTTTTATTATTTATTTCATATCTTGTAAAGCTTTAATGAAATTAATCAATTAAGAAAGTCAAATATTTAAAAGCGAGCAATGGCAACACAGTACGGAATAAAACTTTTTATCTCCAGTGTGCGTGACTATGTATAAAAAATTTTTAAGATATGCTGTTTTTAAATATCTGGTGGTTTAGCTATTGAATTGAATTTTATGTTGCGTAAACTCCAAGAACGTGATATTTAATAAATAAAATAAACATTCAAAACATTAATTATAAAAAGACAAAAAAAAGGTTTGTAAAGTCATCGTGGTAAGAAAACTTATCATTGATATGATAAGCTGAGAAACGGCTAAAAAAAAGAAAAGAAAAGAAAAGGGGGGGAATTTATGCCAATACTTTACGCTACATCGGGACTTCTAAATCTGTAGCAAATACTATGATGCTTTTAAATTTTTTGCAATTTTGCTGTTGAGCTGTATATGGCGTAAGTACGAAGAAAATGATGTTTAATAATGAAGCTAAAAAGACAAAAAAAAGGGGAGGGGGTTAGTCGGAGTGAGTGTAATAGCATCTGATAGACTGCGAGCTCAGCGAGAATGTGAGAAATCTTAATGGACCACCATTAAAATCGGACTCCTTTTTTATTATTTAGTTCTGTTTCGTATTTATAATCTTTCAATATGGCGGTTTCTTATATAAATTTGCGACTTAGTTAATTAAACATAAAGTTATGTGTTGCATTAAAGATTAAAAGATTCAAATTTAATTGTTTAAAGCTGTTCAAATTCAACTGCAGTAAAATAAATCATGTGCACTGCTCTCTACGAGGACTACTGTGTAATTTAAACTCAGTAAAAGGTATGTAACTTAATAGAAATTTCCTTTAACGCGGCGCTTCAAATATCTCCACGCTGAAGCCAATAACGTTAAATTCCCCTCTTGTTTAGACGCTTAAATGTTCGCTTCGAGGGAAGTTGATTGTTGTTCAATGAAGGAAATTTCGGTATAGAATCGCCTCACGCTTCGATACTTTAGTCGCTGTTTAGACACCAACGATCCCCATAGGCTGGTGGGATAAATAAAGAGAATGAACTCAGTTTGGGTGTGTGCGAACCTAAATAATTCGAAAATTTTGGCTCTATGCCCGCCGCATTTTCATTCTACATTGTTCTCTCTTCTTGTTTATTTCGCTAACCACTGAACCAAATATGAAAATAATTATTAGAGCTTGACTTGAGGGCCATTCTAAAAGCATTTAGAAAGCACAGACTACGTTGATGTTTAGTTCTTCAGCGAATTCGATTCAGAATTTCTATTGGCTAATAACGTGCATGCGAACTAAATGTTGCATATCTTTCGAAAGAAATTATTTTAATAAGTTCTAGAGGGTCATTTATATCATAGCTTTCTGCTCACTTGAAAGTAAAACTTAGTTTGTACGCTGGTAAATTATGTGTTATTAATTTGTGAGCTAATAAAAACAAAAGGTTTCCAGTATTAGGTATCACGCATTGTTTCCTTGGGAATAACGTTTATAAAGTTGGAAATTTTGTTCCCATAGCAAGAAACATGATTGACGGGAGAAGAACTTGTACGAAAAAAATATTACTATAAAACTTAGGCATAGAAACCGTTGTTCTCTGTTTCCGTAGTAACTAACGGCAGACTTAAAAGAAAAATGAGAAAACAATAAGTGGAGGACACAAATGAGCATAATCTATTACTGATTTAATGGTTGGTTTGGTTTATTTGGCTAAGGCAAAGAAAGCACTCGATGGCTATCTGCTAAGGGGAAGGATTCCTTCGTGGAGGACTTTCTAATGGGACCTGGCTGGTATACACGTTACAAATGGGGAAAATCACGAAAACGACCATGCAACCAGTCCTTTCGCCTGTATTCGAACCTAGGACGGAACTACCAGTATTCAAAGATGTTACCGTTCAGTCACTGGTGGACCTAACGTTTCATGTGTACTTGAATATCGGTTATTCAGTTACACATGAAACACTGTTATTATATCTTCCGTAATATAATTATTAAAATGCAGCATTGTATAGTAGAGTGTTGTAAACCCGACTACCGATTACTCAATATTGCGAATAACTTGACACTCACTATATTTTTAATCGCTAAGTCATTTTTGATGGTCAAGAAGAATATTATCTTAAATGTAATAATGAAATAATGTAGTAATTTATTTGTAGCTAGATTACGATAATTTCTAACATCGCCGGTACAACTCACAATACATAAATACAGTTTAATTACTGCATTATTGTAATTACAGTACAATATTTATGCCTATGGATATCTGATTTCCTGTGCCGTTCAGATATTTGTTATCATATTCTATTCTCCTTTCGTCGGCAACACTATTTTTTGGAACTTCCATAATGGATCTTGCATTTCCAATCTACCCCATTCTTCCTTTCACAAACAAAGTGACTAAAGAAAGTCAGAAGTCATAAATCGGTTACCATTCGTATTCCTTTATTTTCTTAGACATGAGCAGAATTGCCCGAATGTTTATGGCTGTATACGTTTTGCAAGCAAGCCGACCAGCGGCCGAGCGTTGAAGTCGCTCAACACTGCTAGTTCAGTCCGTGTTTGACGGACTGAACTAGCATGCTGCATGGCAGTTTCGTGCATGGCAGTTTTCGTGGCTTTCCTTAGAAAGTCCTCCACGAAGGCATTCCTTCCCTTAGGCAGATACTCCCTCGAGTGCTTTGCCATAATTAAAAATACCATACCATACCTTTTGCAAGCTAAACTTTCAGTTCATTTTAGGTAGAGTTTCATAGTTTATAATTTGGCATACAAGTGCTGCATTGTGTTATCTTTGCAAATGAAAATATCGAGATGAAGAAAAAGAAAACAAATTAACCTGGTAATGGAAATCAAACTGGATGTCTTAAGACACTGGATAAAGAGAAGTATGTTAACAAAAGTGTCACGCATTTAGGTGCTGGAAAAATTACTATTATGCATTGTGAATAAATCTTCCATTCTTTCGTAAAACTCGACATTTCAATTAACTCGTCACTCTCTTAGTACACGTTAGGACTCTATATATCTTGTTCCACTCATAACTTTAAAAGAAAAATGAGTTCATCGCACTCACCTTTTGGGGTCTTTTCCTCACTTACCTTTTCGGACTTGAAAAGAATTTGTAGGTAGATCACTTTATCTTATGTTTTTAAACAAATTCTGTTGTTGTTGTCGTGTGCATATTACATGGAACAATGGTTGCCAGAGACTAATCCAAAGAGAGTTTGGACTTTTCCAACCCAATTTTGAGGAACAGCACCCGAGGGTCTCCAACTCTCTCCCCTTCCGCTAAACCACACGAAGACTTTCGGCTGGCAGCATATTTGGAGTGCCCCCATACCGTACCACGAACACTATACATTTACAAATATCCATGTCTTCTCCGGGATTCGAACTCGGGCCCTTCGGTACCGCATTAGGGTCTCCTAACCACTATAC
Organism: Stegodyphus mimosarum; assembly: GCA_000611955.2. Lineage (NCBI taxonomy): Eukaryota > Metazoa > Arthropoda > Arachnida > Araneae > Eresidae > Stegodyphus > Stegodyphus mimosarum. The sequence goes on along the minus strand of KK114184.1, from coordinate 223,103 downwards.
TGTCTGGGCGACACAAGTTTGTTAACTATTAATTAAAAATAATTCATTTTACTTAAAAAAAATAAAGCTCAGAACATCATACGTAAATCTAATCAAGTGAAAACGTTACATTTAAACGCTTTACAGCTGTTTCTCCAAAATCTTTTATTTTATCATGTCAGCGTTCAATGTACGAATTTTTTCAAAAAAAAAAAAGAGAGAATTCTTATACAACTGGCTCAACCCTAGTTCGAAACAGAGAAACCGGTTGGCTACGTGGAAGTTTTTTGCAGTTTTTTCCATGTGTAAAGTAGAAAGATACCAGGTTCCTTTATAAAGTTTCCTGCGAAAGTCAGTTTTAGTGAGAAATATTTCAAAAAAATATTTTTAAAGATTAGGTTGTCTTAATATAGCAAAGTGCATGAAGGTCATCTATTTAAGAAGAGAAATACCTGCGTGGAGGATTTTCTTAAAGAAACTGGCTCGTATTTACGTTATGTATGGAAAAAGCTACGAAGGCCAATCCCTCAGCTAGCCTGTTTGCCTGAAATCAAACCCAGGTCAAACTCCCAGTATTTATCTGCTTTAACCATCCGGCCATTGCTGGCCTATTCTCAAAGGATCTCCCACCCATTATGAAAAATAAAAGTAATTTTCAATACGAGAACAAGTTGTAAGGTTTTATTTGTGTAGAAGCTTAAATCAATATCCTTCTGACCCTAGTAGACTGACAAACAAGTTAACGTTCCACTCTGAATTAAAGTGACAAATTCTTGTGAATGCTAATACAACATTTCTATTAAATCTTTAAATCAAACAAAAAGCACTACTTGTACGTACAAAAGAAACTCCGTCCCTTGTGGGTGTTTAAAACAACATAAGATGAAATTCATTATCAAATAACAAAGCCGGAGACTACAAAAGTGGTCTACATAAGCTGGCTCAAATATTTAAATGTCGCGTATTTAACGTCGATTAGCAAAATGGCTAAAATCGAAATAATCATTGGCAGAGCTGGCGATAGGACGTAAATAGCAAACAAGCTGCCAAAAGCTCCAATACTAAAATATACAAAAGCCTCATCTTAAATACTCACACAACCAGTTTGGATTCTAGTGATAACTACTGAAAGAAGAAATTATAATAAAGATCATAATAATGCGTTAATTGCCATAAACCTTGCAAAGTTAACGATGATTGAGATAAATGATCGAAGGTTCAACTCTCGGAATTTCTGTTTGTGCTAGGATTTACGTATACAGGTTGTCTAATAGATCTGGAAACATTTTTAAAATCTCATAGAATCAGCAAATTCGTATATCAAAGTGAAGTTTTCAAAAAAGCTTAACAAAAAGAGGAATTTTTAGGTTAAAATTTAAGCTTAAAATTTCATACACATATAAATAATGCTACTATTATTAATTTTGTATAAAAAAGCAGAACGAAAAAAATGAAGATAAGACAACATTTATTCATTTGCATTTATGTACACATTTTATGCACACAAGTGTTAGTAATAATATAGTATTTCAACATGTACTCTCAATTGCACATAGCCTTTGAAGGATTTAAATTACTACATTTTTCTAAATATTAATTTTACAGAGCTATCACTTGACGAAACTAAGAATTAAAATACAGCTTATGTAAAAAATGCACCAATATGCTGATTTTATGTGATTTAAAAAATATGCAGAATTTTTTTTGACGCAGCTATTACTCCTTTTTTCATTGCAAAATTGTTTTCATTAACTGTGGGGTGACGTTTTCTAATGATGGATATTTTTACCTCAAAACGAATGAATAAAGCAAACTTTTCCAAATTTAAAAACCAGAAACGGAAGCATGTCATAATGAGTTTCTTCTCAGAAGATATAAATTGCAGGATAATGAAACATATTTTAATTCAGAATATTAATTAGTTTTGGATCGAATAATTAATTTACTTGTTGTAGTTTAATGATTTTAAATTTAAGCTTAAACAAAGTAAAATCTTTCGGCTATAAAACAGTGCAACCCGCTTTATATCTTTCGTTTTTTCTAAAAGTGTTTTTGAAAGTTTACTCTGCACAAAACGTTTCATTTATACACTGTATTTTTCTGATTAATTAAGCAAATTATTGAAGCACTTAAGGTACTGCAAACATACAGCATTTTAATCAATTTGTACTAAATTAATAATAATTATTTAATAATGATCATTTTAGAAAACAACAAGAATATGCAAATTAAAAAGATTTTGTAAGAAAATCTCCTTAATGCATGTCAAAGTAAAGCACCATTTTTGTCAGATAAAATTAACATTTTTTCGGACGGTCTTTTTTAATTTTTTTTATTTCGTCCCACTGTTTTAGAAAGTTTACTTCTTTATTTTGCAGCTATTATGTTGAAGACACCTTTCAAAGTTTTGCTGATAAATAACAAGGCTTTAAAAATATCTTATAATACAGTGTCTCTACGAGTGAATAGGGGGATTTCACGAAATCTTTCTGATGAATGTGTGATGTTAAATGAATTAAAAGTCCATTCTTTTACTGTCACTCAAAACAAAATGTGTGTTTTTATTTCATTCACAGCTGCGTGTGACAATAAACACATTCAAGATTATCTTAATGATTCCTTCTGGTGCGGTCTAATACGTATATCATGACTTTCTCCACTGTGCTCTAAATGAAAGTGTTCGAAGTTTTTGATTACTTCCTCGTGAGTTTTAATTTGGTTTTTTCACTAAAGTCTTATAATTTCACATACGTTTTAAATTTTTTGGATTATGTGATCTTTGTTTAAAGGTAACATTTTGATTTGAATTTTTCACTGAAGTATTTTATTAGTTCACTTACAATTTCAAGTCTTTAAACAGAATTTTCTTTATTTAAGGTACAAAATTCTTATTAAAATTTACTTTGGTTTTTCTTTGCTTTGGGGAGGACCAGAGTTTTTGGGTGAACTATTGTAATAAAAATACATTGAAATGGTTCATCGGCTAATTCTAGATACAAGCAGGGATTTTTGTGGAAGAGAAATTTCAATTGATTTCAGTGTTCCTCCTCCCGACGAAGTGGCACAGAATTTTATTAAATTCCTCTTCTATTAGATTAGTTTTCCTTTACATTTGATTGAAATTTTGAGCTCGGGTATTGCTTGGTTGAAACGTTTTGGTTTTTAACTTTTATTAAGTTCTTTATTGCATTTATAGGATTATTTGAAATTTCTTACTTATGAATTTCAATTTTTGGTCTTAGTTCTAAATTTCTTACTTTATGATTCTACTGATATTTATATAAATTTATATATACGTCCACTCTGTTACCTGGCACGGTGAGCTCAGTTTTTCATTCTTGTATGTTGATAAATTTTACATTTTTTGATTTAAAAGTGATTGAATTATGTTGTTCTTTTGTTCCAGTTAAGATTTTTATGCTTTAGTTAACATGCGGGCAATAGTTGTAGAATAATGAACAATTTTAAGTTTACCTAGAGCTAAGCCTAACGAGGCTGCCATTTGTTTACATTTGAAATTCTTGGTAGAACAGGGAATTAAATCATTTGGAGCACCAATTTAAGTGCCTTTTTGCTCAGTGTGACCAAAAGTTAACTTCAATTTTGTCTTTCTGCCCGCAAGTCGAATTGCTTGTTTTTCGTACAAACACTAATCTTAATGGTAAAAAAAAGTTTTAACTGTTTTAACGGTACTTGGTGTTTCAGTTTTTTTGTATTTGACAATTTTTAATCAAGATTGAGTTTTTGTATATTTTTGTCTTGCACGATGTGAGAACTAAATTTATTGAATTAGAAATATATCTCTAATTGAATATCGAGGAAATAAATTCAAATAAAGTGCAGAAAAATTTGTGTATAATTTAATAGACCGAACAAGGAAGTCATATGGCGGCCACATCAGATGTTTTGCTTTCCTTTTTACCGGTAATAATGACCATTTTAGAAAACAACAAGAATATGCAAATTAAAAAGATTTTGTAAGAAAATCTCCTTAATGCATCTCAAAGTAAAAGACCATTTTTGTCAGATAAAAATAACATTTTTTCGAACGGTCTTTTTTAATTTTTTTTTATTTCGTCCCACTGTTTTAGAAAGTTGATTTCTTTATTTTGCAGCTATTATGTTGAAGACACCTTTCGAGTAAAACGTTTCGGTCTTACGGGAAATTGAAGCATCTATTTTCAGCAAGTATGCATACTTGTGAAATTAAAATAATGTACGTTTATTTAATTAATGCAGCAATTTGAAATATGTTGTGTGAAAAGTCTTCTTAAATTAACCAGACACAAGTCTGATAAGCTGATGGAATTTTTCTTATCTAATTTGTCTTATAAGAGATTCAAGAACTTATGGTATTAACGACCAAATATGAATTAATTAATTAATTAAAATATCTGAAAAGTTTAGATTTTAGCGGTTGTCGAAAATGGCTCTTTTAAAGTTTGACATGGATTAGCAGTAGAAATTATCAATAGAGATGATCCAGGTGGAACAACAAAACATTTTATAGGAGACTTTATGTATCTATTAGATCGACTATTAGATCTACTATTAGATCGACTATTAGATCGACACGATACCGTTATATAGCTTCTGAAAAGAAAAAAAAATATATAATGTCATTCCGTAAAAATAATGAGAATTTTTAATGAAATATATTACATATTAAATGCAATTTTTTTTAAATCAATCAGATTAAAAAGTAAAAATATAATGTTCTTAAGAAATGTATCCATTGCTTTTAAATAGCTTGGTTTGTTAATCCATAACAGATAGATCGAATCTGATAGATGAATATCTTAAATTCTGCCAATGGCAAAAGACCCGCATGAAAAATGACAGAACGCAAAATCGCGTTTCGAGATTTAATAGCCCTCTTGGGCTGAAAAATGTTAGAAGGCATTAAAAAATTACTAAAAATCAGAACGTTTTTATTTCACCATATTATATTACAAGTTTACTGAATTTGTTAAAAAGGAAGGAACGAAAAGAATTCCTAATCACTAAATTAGCGGATATAATAAATGTTAAAAATGCACATTTTTATTACTGTATTAGTTAGCTCGAGGCAATATTTTTACTTTCAAAACTGATTTAACTTTAATATACTAAAATTTCTTTCATTAACAAGAGTAATTTGTTTTCACTTTACGAATCTTTGCTCGAATAATCTTAGTCGACTCAGAAGAAATGCTTTTATTTTACGTACATAATATTATTACCATGAACTGTAATTAAATTTAACGCAAGATGAACAAAAATAATGTTCTCACTGAAAGCAATTTGGGGTTCAGAGCAGTAGAACTTTAATGACTATAGTAAATAAACGCACTCTGATATTCGAAAACTTATAATATTTGGATTGTCGTCGAATTATATTTTATTTATTACTTTTCTTGTTTCCACAAAGATTATACAGTTAAAAAATATTTGTCTTTGTAAAAAGGAACACTTTATTCTGGAAAGGTGTTCAGTCAAATTATTTTATATTTGCATAAAAATAAACACATTTCTATTTCTATTAGTACAAAGACATGGAATTCAGCGTTCCTTTGTGTGATAAAAAACTAAGCATATGTTTTAAAGTTGAACCCCAAAATTTAAATGTGAATAAATTGTGGATTATAAATGTGGATTTAAGCGTGGATAAATTTTTAATTTAATTTAAATCTGCAGGTACTATTAAATTTGACTAGAATTATTCCTCATACCTTGCAGGGTCTTAGAACGTGAAAAGCTTAAATATGAAAAACAGGCTAAATATAATTATTAACTACACCTCTGAGCTCCAATTACTTCCAACCTCTAAGCATAAATAATATCAAATGACAGAAGAAACTTTTCTAGATCATCTCCGATGAGAGAGAGGGACGGTTCAAAAGAGAGTTCAAAGAAGTGAAAGAAACTGCTTATTATTCGCTCTTTATTTAAATCCTACCAAATTTACATTCTGGTGAAGTTCAACAAAGGAAGAGAAGTGATAGGAAGGAATTAGCCTAAAATTAACATTTGTTAATTAAAATAAACCTTGCATATTTTGTTTTTAATTTTATTTTATTAAAATTGAAAAAGAAATTAAATTTTTATTTGATTAAAAGAGAAGCGTGTGGCTTGTTTCTATAAGAGAAAATTTATACATAGATTTTTTTTAAGTAACGCAGCAACAAAATTAACAATATAACGATACATACCAATATACCAATAAGTTTTTGTGATCAGTGTTTTTAACACGTTTATGATTTAAATAAAAAGAATATATTAAAACAACCAAAAAATTAAATAAAATGAGATTAACCTTATTTAGTCTCCAAAGAAGGAGAATTCTTATAACTGGAATTCTGTGTTGGTTTGATACGCATTTTCTTTCTAATGAAATTATCAGCAAATATTCAAGTAAAAGTCATATATAAGGATCTCAACATTAAAAAAAAAACAATCCTAATCGTAACTCCTAAATACAAAAGGTTCTGAACACCACACAAAAAAAAATCTCGCTCCATCGAAGCTCAATTTTTAAAGTTCAAATTTTTAAATATTTATTTAATGTTTCGTTTCGATCTTATAAATCCATTAAAAAGTCATGTATTGCCATTCGGTGAAGTGAAACGGACATACGTTTTAAATGTAATCATAAAACTCAGTGATTTAAAACAAATGTGTTGCCGCTTGGCAAAGCGTAAGATGTCTTTCAAGTTTAAGCAACGAAGCAAAAGATTAAAGAAACACTGTGTTGCCACCGCACAATATATTATTTTTATCTTTAAGGCCCAGTATCTTGCCATTTAAAAAAGCGTTTAGGTATTTAATCTTCCTTTGAAATTCAATACTGATTAATAAAATAAGTGGTTTAAAAGCAATAAACGCACTTCCTCGTCGCCAGTTTTATTAATTAGTAGCTGAACACATCAAATAAAACTGGCTAGACTCATTAAAATATTTACGTATTTTTTAGAACATTATAAAAATGTAAAACAACAGTTTAAATTATTAGTAATTGATCCTTTTAGCGCTATTAAATTAATTAGTTAATGAACAACAGATATTGTATTAAAGATATTGTAGTATTATTATATTCAAGTTGTTTAACTTATGTTTGCAATAAACGTTAACTTTAAAACTTTTAAAAGACTTAGGGTGCATGGATACAACGAACGATCAGAAAAAAGTAAATTCTTAGTCAGCATGAAAACAACAAAAATATGCCTTCGCGAAATCCATGATAAGCAAAGTTTTAGAACATTGGAAGAATATTATACTTGCAGAAAAGCCAAGTCTAATATATTTTAGTCCAATCGACAAAAAAATAAACGACAAAATACGAATTAAGAGTTGAATTCGAAAATGGATGTTCAATGTTAAGTACGGGGGTAGAGTCGTAATGGTTTGAGAATATTTCTCTGCCTCTGGAATAAAAAAATTATTGTCTATCGAAAATAATTTAGATCGATATAATATTCAAAAGTTTCCCCATATTCTTTGGACTTGTAGCGGGTTAGCCAAAACAATAAATAAATACGATACCCCTTCAGAAGCTCTACTAAAAGCATGTCTGTCGTAAAATGGAGCAAACAGAACATTTTTAAGTAAAACAATTAGTTGATTCCATATTAAAGTGGATGAAAAGTGTAATATTAGCTAAAGGATATCCAACAAAATATTAAATTTTCTGCTATTTCACTAGTTTTATTAAATACAAAGTGTGCCCATAAGTTAACAGACAAATTCAAAGACCAAACAATAAAATAAAACAAAACTCAAAGCTTTCAGATTTTATATTGCTCCCAAATTCACGTCTGAATTCGAATGAACATGTTTCTTATATAAAGAAAAAAAAATTGAAAGAAGGCTTCCAATTTTGAAACGGCTCGCAGGCTTCCGATTGGAATATAACAGAGAAACTTTAATACATACATGCAAAATGTACCACATTTAACAATAATTTATTACAGTAATGAAGGTTTGGTAACTGCTTCCATCAGTACAGTCGACTACAATTTTAAGAATGAAAGAAATTTAAAGACAGTGGGTTTCAATCAAATTCGTTATCAATTAGCAGAAGACTTAGACCTTGTTCGAGAAATGAATGTAATGACTATACTTTTTTGCCTTCTTGAATACGGTGACCTCTGTGTATATCTTGAAAATGACGATACAATTTATAAGATTGAGATGCCCACTGCCCAGACCAGAGCCACTGCTTATGAAACTATTGAAAGAAGATATTCCAATAATCTCTGGACCCATATTTACGCCGATGAATCCATGATTGAGCGAGGTACTGGAACTGGTGCAGGAATCTATTGCAACCACTTTGCATACTACAAAGCAGTGGGAAGACAAACTACCAATTTTGATAGTGGAAGCTATTATTTATTGCTATAAATCAATTAAGTACTAGAAACAGTTATTTCTCTCTGGTTGTTATTTTGCCCGATAGCAATGCCTCCTTGCAGGCTATCTCCAACAATAAATTGTCCACTTCCGAACGAATTTAAGAATGGAGGAAGATTCTTAACACTCTGGCTGACTCAACTGTCTTGCAGTGGATTCCTGATCATCGTGGCATCGAGGGAAATGAAAGAGCCCATTTCCTGGCAAAGAAAGAAACGACTGTTCTGCAAACCACTAATAATCACATGACTTTTAATTCTACAAAACTCCTAATTGAATTGAAATAAGAAGAGATTTGCCCCATATGTATCAAATGAAGCTAAGGGAAAGGCCTGGGGGTGCTTTACTAGTCCAAAGCCAGGTATTACAGATTTTCCTCGTCCTGTAGCCGTGGCGTTATTTCGTCTTTTGACTCGGCACGATTGTCTGAATGCCAATCATTTTAAAATTCGACTTAGTAACTCTTCAGTCTGTACGCTTTGTAACTCTGCATACTTCATAGATAAGGAGCATATTGACAAATGCACGGCACTATGATCTTTTAATTTTATTGTTCTTAAACAATGGGAAGCAAGATCAAGCCAAATGTCTGGCGTTTGTATAAATAAATATTAAGCCCAAAGGTTTTTTTTTTTCATTTACATACAGGTTCCAAGAGGATTTGTGTTAAAAAGAGATAAAAATATTTAAAAGCAGCGTATCCTTAGAATTTCCAAAAAACAGTTTCGCGCGCTGGAGATAAAGATGTTTTATTAAGTACATTGTTGCTATGTCTCCGTTTAAAATAGTTGAGTTTTTTAGTCAAACCTTCGGTAAACTTCCACAAAACATGAAATTGATAATAAAACAAATTCGAAATTCGTGGTTCCAGGTGTTCCTATTCGAGTAGAGAACTACATTATTCAAAATTTGATGGCTCTTGGTAGCGTACTATTTTTTCACAGTGCAAGAAACATACATTTATTAATGCAGATTCTTCATTAATTAATTTCTTTAAATATAATATAGATCAATACCATTTGGTATCAACAATTTGAAAAGTGATTCGACGCAAAATGCCGGTTTGAGACCAGTAGGCCTTCTAGACTAACGCTTCTTTGGGCTAAAAGGTGAAAGAATAAATTTATGTTGAGAAAGATCGACATCTCAACTCTTTTTAAAGACAGTTAAACTGGTTATTTTGTCTTTTGCATATTAAACGAGAGTCCCGAGTTATTTTCATTAACTGAAAAGACATTGCACAGAAAAATTTGCTTAGAGATGGAATAAAATTATAATATTAAATTTTGTCAGAAATTTGGTAAATCTGCAGCCGAATCGTTAGAGAGGTTTCGAACAATGTATCGAATCGTTATCATGAATACAAGTGTCTGAGTGGTACAAAATGTTTGAGCATAAACATATTAATTAAAAAACATGTTAAATGTTTGAGCGAAAGCACTGAAGGTGAACCAAAGGTAGAGTGTCCTTTTCAACTTCAAATGTTAAGCGTATTTGGGAGAGTTTAGTGCCATCGCCTATAAATTGTATTTCGATGACCTGAAGTAACATTGGAAAAATTGTGTAGACACGTCTGATGATTATATTGAAGGAGATAAATTAATTTGAAGGTAAGTAATCTTTATCTTATTTATAGTAAATTAATTATTTGTGTTAATTAGTTATATTTATAGTTAATTTGTGGTCTCACTTGGTATACACTGTTTGTTCAAATGGTCCGAATATATACGTAAATGCATTTTCAGAACTGCTTGAATAAATTATTATTTTTTTTTTACCAAAAACGTTTTGAATAACTTTTTTCAAAACAATCAGTTTTTAAAATATAGACAGAAGATCAATAATATATGTGAAAGAAAGATAAAGTGCTTTTGCTAACATTTAGTAACTAATATTTGCTAATAAAACTAAAACGCACAAGTGTCGGGCCACGCTATATAAAATACAAATAGGAAAATGATTATCTTATTTTCCAGAAACAAATACTTCCTTAGTAGAATACGAATATTTTTCTTTGTTTTAATGGGGCAAGTCGAGAGACTAACTCCAGATGGGGAAGACAGGTTTCCATTGATTCAAAATCATGATAATTTGGGAAGATTATTTCAAACTGCAATTTGGTGTATCTGTAGCTGGGGCTGCATATATTTTTATTACTTACCTATTGCTCTCCTAGACAAGATTACGAGCGTCATTACCAATGGTTGAGTTGAATGTTCAATGCTGCAGTTGACATGTCGAGTTAAAAACAAACATATATCAGCTATATTCTGGCAAAATACGTATCGAAGCCGGATTGGATTTTATCTGGCATATATATATTTCCCGATATTTATTTTGTTACGGATTTCGTATTTATTTAGCTATTTATTTATAATTGTAATTAAGATTGCTTTATTTTCCCATGCAACGTAGACGATTTTTGAAGAGAAAGCTACGTCAGGAAAGTAAAAATAAAAGTGCTCGTGCATTTAATATTTAATAAATAACTATCTCGTAATTACTGCTGCCATCCACAAATATCGAGAAAAATCGAGGTTTTCCCAGAATATTTTAGTAAATAATTAAAAAGCTTATAAAAGCCGACTTAAAACACCTCATTTCAGTTGTAGTTGTTTTAAGCGAATTGTTTGTTTACTTAATGCTGTGAATTCGCTGTGAGATTGGATTAACTTTATCTGTTTTGAATTGTATTCAGTTTAACGTTTGAGATATTGTGATATAGTACGAATATCTCTGAGGAAATATTGTTTTATTTCTTGAGAAAAGAATAAATTTTGTTAACTTTTTAACGACTGGTGCATTCAATCCATTATGAACCCGTACGCACGCAACAATATAATATTTCTTCAACAAAACCGACTTTAATGTAAGCAAATAAATTTATCTTACTCAAAATCCAAAGATTAGTTGATCAAGCATTAAATTTATTTCAATTTATTTCCTCGTGTTTTTTAATAAATTTAAAATATATTTTTAGGTCTTTTTTAAATATTTGAGCTGTTCCAACTCTAAAATGACACAATTTACCACAGCTTATAAGCATATAAGATAGAATTCGTTTAATCTTTATTTCTTCCTTGCGCAAAGTAAAGGAAATATTGTAATCACGAAAAATTCCAGGTACTATATTTCAACAAAAATATCCTTTTTGACTGTTGTCAAATGCAAATTAACGATGTTTTTGAGTGACATCTGTGCGTAAGGACAGAATAAAGGATTCGTTTTCCTCAAACAAATTATAAAACTGATTTAAAATGGATTCAGAAGTGATTTTTTCGTGGCGTCTGTACATATGTATGTATGTATGTATCTCGCATAACTCAAAAACGAATAAACTTAGAAAGTTGAAATTTTGTAAATACGATTACTATAGTATGTAGTTGTGCACCTGCCTTTCTGGTGGCAATCGGCTGCACTAAAAGTATATAAATATCCTTCTGTTACTTGTCTGAGTGAGTTCTGTTTTTCTTTCTTATATGTTGGTAAATTGTGTACTTTTTGCTTTAAAAACGATTGAATTATGTTTCTTCTTATCTTCAGGTTAAAATTTTTATGCCTTTTGTTAATCTGCATGCAATAGATGTAGAATTAGCAATTAAAAATTTCGTTGTCTATGTGCAGTTAAGCGTAATTTTTTTACCATAGCAGCCATATTTGATTACATTTGAAACTTAGCAGAATGGCGAATTAGTAAATAGTGAATTTTCTGCACCTTCAGTATCTAGTTGCCGAGTGAGACCAAAAGGAAACTTTCAGTTTTGTGCACTGAAAAATCTGCCTTCCTGCCTGCTATCCGAATTGCTTGTTTTTGAGTAGAAACTGAAATTTTAATTGTAAAAAATGTTTTTTAATTGTTTAACTGTGTTTAGTGTTTTATGATTTTCTATATTTTTCAAATTTTATTGACAATATTTTGAGCTATTTTGTATTTTTGCCTTGGTACGAAGTGGGAACTGAATTAATTGAATGAGAAATACATCTATAATGAAATTCGAGGAAATAAGTTTAAATGAAATGCAGGAAAAAATGCGTATAATTTAATATTCAGTACAGGGAATTCAATCAGATTTTTTACATAGGTAACTCTTAAAATGTTTTTGACAGGAGCTGAAAATACGCGCTAAAAAGAATTATTTATTTGTAACGGCTGCGGACAATTATTTTTGGCAATAATTGCAATTTATCTATCGTAGAAATAACTTTTGAAAGAAAGGAAAATGAAGCTGAAACGAAAGCATTACGCTATGATTATCTACAATTTTAAAGTGCAGATATATCAAGCAGGATGTCTTCAAAGTTTATAGTTGTTAAGTAGAAGTAAAGCTTCATTTCATGTCACTGTATTCAGATGGTTAACAGAATTTTGTAGAGGTTAGAAATTATTTACTAGATGAAAAAGATATGCAGGGAGTTCTTTATCGACTATCAGCTATAGTGACAGAATATGTATCAGCCATACCAAAAATGTTAATCTATCATTTGACAGACAAAGTGTTTATTACTAATTAACACTGTTGCAACAATGTATCAATTGATTAACACTGTATCAAACGATACTGAAGGAACTCTACATTAGATCTGCAGCTGTACACAAAATGTTTCATGAAGAACAGCATACGAAAAACCAATTTGTAGTTGAGTTCCCCAAAACAGAACAACAAAAATCGGACCGTGTCGGAATCAGAAAAGAAACCCTAAAATTACGTAATGAGAGTAGAAAGCGCATTATTTCTAAATGATAAAGTGTACATAGTGATTAAATGCACATATCGTGTTATTATATGTTCCAATACATCAATAAAATAATGTATATGTATTTAAAGATGACACTTAATCAACGTAGGGGAAGAGAAAAAGGGCAATGAAAAAAGTAACATACATGGTGATAAAAAGTACACAAAGTTATTTTGACGTTCCACCATATCAAGAAAGTAAAGTACGGGTCTTTGAAGATGATCCTTATCCAATAATGGAGAAAACACAAAGAGCAATGAAAAAGGTAACATACATGGTGATGAAAGACGAAACTTAACGTTATTTTGACGTTCCATGGCATCAAGAAAGTAAACGATGGATTTTTGAAGATGAACCATATCCAACAGAACTAACCAAAATCCTCACTTAGAGAAGGCAATTGCACCGAACTACTACATGACTGAGTGTCTGCCACAAATTCTTCAAGAGAACGCATGCTTCAGTATGATAAAGCATCTTCTCATTCAGCATGACTGACATTTGAATTTCTTGAAAAAAATACATCAGAGTGACAGACCAGCCTTGCTAACTTCCTGATTCATCCATGCATGAACTTTGCTTTTTAATCTAAAAGAAAATTTGTATATCCGTCCCTTTCCTTCCGAAGATGAGATAGAAAAAAGCATGTTTTTCATGAATTCTCATAAGGGACTTGAAGTAATTAATTTTTAGGAAATTTGCTGACAGAAGTGCGTTGATGATACGGGAAACTATATTGAAAACACCGATGATTTACTACATTTAACTTGTACCATTTAGCTCTATCTCCAACATTTCAGAGCAACACTTGTATTAAATAATCTCTCTCTCTAAATACACTCATGGACAAAAAAATTAGCGCACCAAGAAATAATTGCGGGATCGTAACGAAACTTGCAATGAAGGTACATGTCGGGGAGATATGCAAATAATTAGAAATGCCGCGTGATTGCACATTACGTATAGCCGATAGAGGGCGTTGAACGTCGTACTCTGTGGAGTATAAAACAGGTAACCAAAGCTTTGTTTGAGTGTGCTGAATCATTTACAAAGGAAGAGCTCAGGTAGACATGCCATTACGCCATGTTCGAAGACAATATGAGCCGTTGTCGCAGTTTGAGAGAGGGAGAATCGTCGGGATGATGGAAGCTGGGTGGTCAGCTAGGCGAGTAGCTCGTCAATTAGGCCGCTCTGATTGTGTTGTGAGGAGGTGTTGGGACCAGTGGACCCGAGAGATGTCATGTACGCGAAGACCAGGCTCAGGCTTCTCGACAGACCAGTCATCGAGAAGGCCGCCACATCGTAAGAAATGCACGCGTGCAGCCAACTGCTTCATCAGCCGCTATCCAGGCACAAGTAGCACCTTCACTAGGGGACCCTGTGTCTTCTTGAACCATACGAAGGCGCCTGGCTGAAGGACAATTAGTATCGCGGCACCCATAACGTGTACTGTCCTTGATGCCCACCTATCGACGTCTTCCTTTGGAGTGGTGTCGAGCACGAGGAAACTGGACTGCAGCGGAATGGAACTAGGTCGTCTTTAGCGACGAATCCAGATTCAATCTCGGCAGTGATGACAATCGTGTTCGCGTGCAGAGAGCCCGTGGTGAACGCCTCAATCCTGCCTTTGCTGTACAGCGACACATTGCTCCCACAGCTGGGGTGATGGTATGGGGTGCCATTGCTTACAATACACGGTCATCCCTAGTACTGTTCCGTGGCACCATGGCAGCCCAGCCATATGTTCATGAAATCCTGTAGCCACATGTGTCGCCACTCATGCAACGGCTCCCAGGAGCCCTTTTTCAACAAGACAATGCTCGGCCTCATACGGCAAGGGCATCTCAAGACTGTCTCCGCACTGTTACTACCCTTCCTTGGCCTGCCCGATCCCCAGATTTGTCTCCAATCGAGCATATCTGGGGTCATTTGGGACGACGAGTTGGGCATCCCACGAGTTTGAACGAACTAGAGGCAAGGTTACAGCAAATATGGAACGAAATGTCAGAAATCATATTCATACAGAACTTGTATGACTCAATGCCCGATCGTATCGCATCGTGCATTCGCGCTAGAGGGGGTCCAACGGAGTATTAACTCCTCCGTTCTTTTGCCTTTTTCTCTGAAATAAATTATCCTTTTTCTTTGATTTCCTTATCATTTACTTATATCAAAGCTGTCATTACGTATGTAAAATTTCGTTTCATTTTGACGACTCCTTCTTGGTGCGCTAATTTTTTTGTCCATGAGTGTATATTGTAAGCTTTATTCCAATTTTATAATAGTTTAAGTTTCTGCATCTTTCCTATCCCTTCTAGCTTGAGCTTAAAATTTCCTACCAGAATGTATTTTCAGAAACGCGGTTAATGCAAATGAATGAGAGCAGTATTTAAGTTGATGTTTCATTGACTTCTAGAGAGAGCTCGAGTTCCTGACTAGCGCGCGTTTAGTTTTGGTTACGTCTCTCTCTAAGCTATTACTACGCTCGGCCGTACTTTAGGCCCTTCATTGGCTTCGCCGACTTAAATGACATTTTGGAGCCAACTACTTAGAATCTTGATAACTTCAGCTATATCTTTCAGTTAGCTTTAGTGAAGCTTAGTTAAGTTTAATTTCATATTAATTTGAGTTCAAACCAAGTTGAGGCTTTGCTGCACGCTCCAAGTTAGGAGCTGTTAGGAGTTAGGAGCTGTCACATATATTTTGAGAAATAAAGGGTAGTTAACCCTTCTTAATCTTACGTCTCTGTTCACACATTTAAACGATTATTCGCTTACCAGTGTTAGGGGTTTCAAAGATTGAACTGTGAAATAAGAAGGTGAAATCCCACAATATAAAATAAAATATAAAATATAGATAGATAGAGAATATAAATATATATAATATAGAGAGTTATAATATAAAATATAGATAGATAGAGAGTTATAGATAGATAGATAGATAGATGTACGCACGTTTATACATGTATGGTGGGGGGGTGCTATATGTATATACATATATACATGTTCCTTTGTTCCTCGCATTGTGAAAAATCGTGACATCTAGAGCCACCTGATTTTAAAAATAATTGTCCTCGACTTAAATAAATGCATCTCGAAGCTCGAGTTTTGGGTTCCGAATTTGTTTTCTATTAATTTCATATTTCATGCAAATTTAATGAACTTTTGATTAACTAACTCAGCGATTTAAGACCAATGTATTATCGCTGTTCCACAAAAAGCATTTTCACCTGTCTCTCTACAGCAACTACAGTACACCATTGGCATTCGTCAAAGGTGGATGACATTTATCTTTCGAATTTAACCAACAGACTTGGCTATTTAAAATCAATGTGTTGCAAGAGTCAAAAATATAATAGTGCGTACGGGTTCGCAATGGATTTACCATACACAGAACCGATGAGAGCTTGATAAAATTTGTTTTCCAAACGAAATACGTTACAGTTCCACAAAAATAATTCCACAAGAAAAAAACGTACACCTCTTTTCAGAAGACAGAGCACAATCAGTAATTATGACTCTAAGCTGCTGAGAACGTTATACAAAACACAAAGCTTCACTTTTCCAGAGGCTGTTCATGTTACATTATAGAAAACATTGCCCTCTTCCTAAAAACTATACATCCTGGACAGTAGAATCTCTGAACAGGAAGCCATACCTACTACTAACGAAATAGCAATACTAAATACAATACTAAAACAACAATTTCAATAAAAACACTTGCAAAAAGTCAAATACTGCATAAATAATTAAATGCATTAATTTGCAAATTTATGTACACGTAGTGTTATTTAAATTATATACACAATGGAGACTGATTACTATGGTCATAGTAAGGGGCTAGCCTGTCGTAATGAACGTCTTTAGGTTCACAATTTGATGACTTACGAATTCCAAATACGGCGTGGTTCAGCCTGTTTAAATTTGTGTAAAGACCGTCTTAGGATGACTCTAATTTAGAAGAATGTTCTTTCAATTGAATCAGATTCCATACCCATACCTTGTCAAATTCGTTGAATCGATG
This sequence comes from Stegodyphus mimosarum, assembly GCA_000611955.2. Lineage (NCBI taxonomy): Eukaryota > Metazoa > Arthropoda > Arachnida > Araneae > Eresidae > Stegodyphus > Stegodyphus mimosarum. The sequence goes on along the minus strand of KK114184.1, from coordinate 205,973 downwards.
TTCTTACGCTCGCATGGCGATGAAGGCGCATCGCAGGGCGACCATACAGCAGATCACGAGGCAGACGAAAATCACACCTGAAGAGCATGGGAATTAGCCGCTAGTTTCCGCGAACAGCGCTATTGTAGGCTAGTAAGAACAGAGGCAGCTCCTGATCCCACCCCAGTGTTGGTTTCTCGAAATTATCAGCGAAAGGTTAATAAGGATTATTTGATTAAAACTCTCTACCATTCTACTGGGATATAATAATGTTGTTTGGATTTTGTCGATATTGAGTAGTTTGCAGAGTTCTTTAGTTACATACAAGATAAAATGTCTTCCTTGATCGGAGTATAACTGAAGAGACATTAAAAACCGGAAAATACAATGCTGTATCATTGCCCCTGTTATAGGGACAACCTCTTGATCAAGGAGACGATACGCTTCAGGCCATTTTGTAAAGTGATCGATGAAATGAATATGCATTTTTTGCCATCAGAAGATCGTGGCAGTGGTCTCAGTATGTGAAAATCGATGCGCTCCTCCATTGTAAAGTTGAAGCTTCCCTTGGCTGCGTTTCTTCAATCCTTTCCGACCCGAGCAGATATCGCAAGATTAGCACCACTTTAGAACGGCAGTCTTTGCGTTATTGCAGTAGGAGCATTCTCGAATTCTATATAGTCCTGGATATTCTGAGTGGCTCCCCGTCGAACTGCTGTGACAATTCTTTAAGGACGTCTGCGATACGCAATCTTCGAAGTATCAGCTGCTTGTGTAATGCCTTTCATTCATCCGAATCCAATTTCCAGTACAAGATGCCGTTTCGAACATAGAGTAAGTTCCAAAGAGCGCAATATTGCTTTGTTGTAAGACTATGAATCGAAATGTCCTGCCTCTTATTTGAAGAATCTATTAAGTCAATTAAGAGTTTAATGTCACCATCTTCCAACCCGTCTTTCTTGAATTCTTCGTAACTCGATGGGTTTGGGTCAGATGATGTTGACTTTACACCTTGACCTGCGACCGGATTAGGTCGTGTTTGGTTTCCACTCAGGAACAATACCTCTAGTTTCTTTACAGAGTCTTCTAGACAAAGCGTCGGCGGTGCCATGTGATAACTCTTTCGATGACAGATACTGATCCCATATTCCTGGAGTCTCTGTATCCAACCGGCTGATAAGTCTTCGGTATTTTTGAAATTTAAGAGCCAGGTTAACGATGCATGATCTGTTCGAAGCTGGAATTTTCTGCTTTAGAGGTATCGATGGAAATGTTTTATCGCTTTAACTATGACAAGCAACCCTTTTATGATGACACAGTAATTCCTCTCCGGTTTAGATACAAACTTCCTCCAGTATACTGCGAAATGTTCTTGAAAGACTATTTCTTGAAACAAAATAGCACCGACACTCTCATTGCTCGCATACTTGACAAAAATAAATTATTTCTCGAGCTGAGGATATGTCACGATTGTCGCAAATGTTAACCCACCTTCGCGACGGAAGAAACATCCTTCACAAATTTCCTATATTTGGTGTACAGCCCCAGTAATCTTTTCATTTAAGGGATAATTTTGGGACGTCTCCAATGTTTAAGTTTCTACTCATATTTTGGATCCATACACATACCTTCGGTGTAGGTCATATGTCCGAAGTAAATCATTTCCTGTCTGAATAATTCACTTATACATTTGGCAGAGCTTAACTTTAGATCAGATTCCTTCAATTTCTGAAGATTGTGCCTAATATTTTCCAAATGTTCCTGAAATCTTTTCCCAACGGTGAGACGTCATCCATGTACTATATGAGACAGACTTCCTACGAACGACCTCTGAGTACGATCTCCATAAAGGCATTCGAATGTTTCCGTGCATTACATCCAAACGGCATCACCTTAAACTGCCAAAGCTCTTGTCCGGTGGTAAACGCCGTCTTTTCTTAGTCATCAGTGTGTATCTCTACCTGCGAA
>KK114184.1:150997-204008 GCA_000611955.2 Stegodyphus mimosarum | reverse complement strand
CTCTTTAAATCAAGCGTCGAAAACCACTTATTTCTAGAAAGCGTATCCAGAATGTCTTCAGTGCTACGAAGCGAGTAGCTGTCTTTCTTCATAACCCCGTTCAACCACCGATAGTAAAAGGAAAGTCTAGTCGAACCAACTTTTTTTATGGCCAGGACAATATGGGACGCCCAAGTATTTGTTGAAGGCTCGGTACCGTAGATTTCTTCAATGTCATTTTGAAGTTTTTCTACCTAGGCATGTTTAGCAAATGACATACTTCTTGGATGTTGCTTTATTGGTAGATGACATTTTGTACCAATTCTGTTTTGAGCCAGACTACTGCGACCTAAGTCAAAAGTTGTGCGGGAGAAAATATCTTGAAATCCTTCAATGACACGTTCGGCAGCACTATTTTCTTCGTTACTTAGCTAAGTATTCTGCAGTAATTCCGATGTTAGGCAGTAAGAAGACACAGAGACTGGAGCACTGTTGGAACGTTTAACACAGGTCACTGGAGTACATGCTGCAACCACATCGTCTTTCCTATTGATTTTCGCTTTATCGCTGACGTGGGCAACTGTCACCGGGATCACGGTGTAAGGATTTAGTTTAAACTAACAAAGTTTTATTTTAATTTGACTTTTTCTATCTGTTCTTATTTCAACTTCCCGTTAGAATAAGCGCGCGTTTCAGCTTTATGCTAATTTAAAGTGGAGCCAAATTTATATTTAAACGGTAGGTAGGAACTTCTCAGTGTGAGAGAGCTTTTAGTCTCAGACCACTGTTACTCTGTTCGACGTTCGCCTGACCAGCTAGTATTTAAATTCTAAGCTTTAGCACTGTTACGCTATTACTTATTGAAGTAATTCTAAGTGCGCTAGTATTAGTTAAATCTTGCTACGCACCATTTAGTATAGAGGCCAACCTCGCGTTCATAGCTCTGTGAGCAACGACTACTTAAATTCTATTTAGCTTTAGTTTAAATTATCTGATTGCGGTCATTATTTCCTGTATCCCTCCCGAGTTGGGAAGTGGCTGTATATAATTGTGGTTTAATAAAAGAGGATTTTAAATCCCTCTAAAGTGCAGTTCTTCTACCACTTAACCGCAGTTTTCTACCACAGAACATAGCTGCATTCAGCTCCCTGTTCAACATCAGGACTTGAAGTTTGGCGAAGATGTTCGCCAAGAATATGTACCGAACACTCAGTCCTGACAACGGTCTTCGATAAATCGTTGAGGCGACTAGTAATCCTCGCAGTGTGTTACAATTATTAAGATACTAAATTATGTGGCACACGAAATTTCTATTTCCAATTCAGGATCTAGGTGGCAAAGATTCTGTTCTTTCTGCTACTGTGCTGTCGTCTTGAGCTATTACTTGGTGGACGGATTTAACTCCTTCTCTTTAAATCTAAACGGGGTTATGTTATTAGAGGCAGAAAGCAGTTCGTTATTCTTAAATACAGTAAAAATATGCTTCTTTAGATAGTATAGTCTAATCCGAGTATGTAATATCTACTACATATGCCCTGTGATCGGTAAACGGCACTCCCAAACGTGATGCTAACGTCTAAATTTCCATCAATTTCGATTTTATCAATGGACACGTTCTGAAACGCAACGCAAGGTGCAATCTAGATGCGTTTACCTTTCTATTATAGAGCTAAATCTTTTGGGATGATGGTAACATTTGCTTCTGTACCAGTGGTCAAATTGCATGGAGCTTCAATGGTATGTCTCATGATGAAAAGTCCCTTACTGCCGTTACTCATTGCAGAAATCTGAAGTATTTTAAAGTAGGGCTTCCCAACATCCGGCAACCTCCACTCCATGAGATGGCCATTAATTTGCTTCTTGCGTCCCTTCTGGGGGTTAGACTTATTTCCCGTGCTTTGGAGTGTTCTGCAGTTCTTCATACGTAGCCTTCTCCACCGCAGTTCCAGCACCTTAAGGTCGGTTTATTATCACTGCTGTTCTGCTTCAAAGCATTGACTTTGGTTAAATCATCTACACCAGCAGTCAGTTCATCGGCTGGCTCCTGGACTTGAGCAGCTCTGATTAAGTGACGGTCTCTATGAGTTGCTTGATGGGCTTCCTCGAACTTCAGGGCGTACTCTAAAGCGCTCTTTAGATCGTTTACATCCGCCATTCGCAGGGTTTTCTTTATCTCATGATCCCGGATGCCAAGTACTTAACGGAGAGAAATGAACGAACTGCCTCAGAACGTTGAAATTTTGTATAAGGGAATTATAACATATAGCTGTGCACCTCCCTTTTTGTTGCAATTAAACGTATATATATATATATATATATATTGCTGTACAAGGAAATTATGTGGTGTTTACATCAGTTGCAGCCTAGAAATAACATAGAGTAATTGTTATCGTATTACGGCCTGTTAACGTTTTGTTTAAATCCAAATTCTGCTATAACAAACATTTCCATAAATGAAACTTTTTAATGAAACTGATCACAAATTTGTGCTTAATGTATTTTTCCTTAGAGTAATTGCACGAAAATAACAGTCAGTTCTGTTTCGTTTGATTCATTGATAAACTGGAGTTATATATGTACAATGATTTATTTAAGAAACTCATTTCAAAATGTTATACAAAATCCAAGAGTAAAGGTCATTAAACTTGTTGCATATATGAAATGAAATTAAACTATAATTGCATTCATAAATGTCCTTGTTTAATTCAACTGAATCCAGTATAAATAGCTACGCGTAATTCAGTTTATCAAAACTTTATCACACGCAAGAAATAATGTTGAAAATGAAATCCGGTAAATACCAATTAACAATAATTGTATGCCTTAAATTTTCATTTTAAAAATCCACGAAGAGAATAATAATGAGTTGGGAATATAACAGCAAACAGTATCAGATTGCAGATCCTGAAGCCGTACAATAAGAATTTATTGCTTCAAATATTTTATTGCTATTTACAACTCCTCTTACGAAATAATATAAGGGAATATTTGAAGATTTAAGATAAACACAAAAGACAAACTGAATATCTGAGATTCTGAAACAATGTTGTAATGTTACAATCATGATAATGATATATTAGTATTTCGGAGAAGGCAAAAGAAATCCTAAAACCGGATGGGATTTTTCGATCGTAGATATATTCTTCCTGCTACAAAAATGTTTTAAATGACGCACATATTCATGTTTTGGCATTCTAAATATAATAATATATGTGAAAAAATATGTAAATCAGCTCTATAATTCAATTTAGCAAAAGGCTTTTAATTCTTCAATCTTAATTTGGATAATTCCTCTCCATATTCTTTATTTTCAATAACTTTCCTGATTGCTCCATGTGCCACGAAGCCTTGCGTAACGCTAATGCCGTAGGTAATTGGGAGCTTGAACTCAAGATTTTGAAAACTGAAACTTTTCTAACCTAAACCAAAACCTTTCTCTTGATGATATTCCATGTTGGATAAATTTGCAGATCTCTTGTTTCTTTGTTGCTGCTTGGACGCCATTTCATTTCGCTGTGCTTTCTTCCCCTCGCAATAGTACTAAAAATGTACATGTTCTGTAAATAGCCACGATTAGAGTCTCAAATGAACTATGGCTATGCACGTACATATACTGAAAATAGAATTTAATCTGTCTCGACTGCTAAGTTTTCAAATTCATTATGGATTACAATTCTACGCAATTAAAATTCTTCCTCTGCAATATGGATATATGTTCTAAGCTATCAAGTATCTACGGCATCGGAATTTTTGCGTTTCGGCATCTCACTGCTCCCACTTCAGCAAGAAAAATAAAGAATATGTAAAAGATTAAATTAACAATGTAAAAATTAATTTTCCTTCTCTATTCTAAAAATAGTAATATTGCGTCACTGCGTCATTTCGAGAATAATCTATGTCATATGAACTAAAACTCTAACAGCCAATAGTAATTTTACAGCGGTATTAAATATCCAATCCTGATGCATTGAGAAGCAAACCTAACTCAGTCTGAATTAAGATTTCCCCTGAACATAACGTACTTGCTTTCTACGCTTTGGCCTAGCTGGACTGCAGTCTGTCTGCTCCTTCATTCTTATTGCAAATTTATGAAACGTATAAACCGGAATCGGCATAAATAATGTGCCAACTTTTTTGTAGCCGCAACATGTGTGCTGCTCGACTGCCAGATTTCTTATTCATTGTGGACTGGAGATTCAACATCTCTAAGCATCAAATTTTCGCTGCTCATTACGGATTCAACCGCCTGCTTTCTACTACAGAATCTATTATATATATATATGTGGTGTACCAAATGTAGTCGTAGCTCAAAATATCAGACAATAAGTTTAAAGAAAAAAAAACAGGCTCCATTTACTAATTTCCATGAAAAACAGCAGTTACAAAAATCAGATCCCTGGAGTAAATAAAAAAGAACAACTAATAACTTTTTGTATTGAAGTTTACTCCATCGTTACATTAATGAAAAGCCCCCTCCCCCGATATTCCTTTGCGAGTCCTTTTATAATCTCTGGAAAGGCGGAGCTTCCAAGAAATGACGTCAGTCTCGTCAACCAATCCATTTCGCTTTAAATATTTCCAGAACTTTCAGTGACTGTACGTGTAGAAAAGGCGGGAAAATCAACTTGACTACGGGGCTGTAGATTTAATTCCACGTACTTTCAAATAAGATCGTCGCCATTAAAATGAAAAGAACATGCATTTAGAAATGTGACTGAGGAAAAACAAAAAGAAAAGACAAAATTTAAGTTAGGGATTTAAGTGTATTTTTGACTATGGAATTTTATTATTACATATATATTTTAAGAAAAAGGTAAAAGTGGAATTCAAATCCAAGTTTACAGTTTCTTTCCTATGAAGGTCCTAACCATTGTGTATCTCGAAGAAAGTCACACCCAATGGTAGCACAAGTAAAAATTACAATATTGAAAGCTTTGTTAAATAAAAGAAAATAGAAATATTGATCTCTTCATTCAACGCTTCAAACAGAACTTGTCAAGGGAAAAGTGTTTTGAAGCCCAAAACCAAGTTGATCAATGAGTTCCAAATACACTTTCGTTCCTCTGAGACATTTAAGATTCAGAACCGTAAATTACGAAATAAATTTTCAATTTAAAATAACTTTCAGTGGCTCGCAAATGCTCAGACCTTTTCCCGACTTGCATTCATAACCCTTTAACAGCAAAATTACAACATTTAAGAAGATTCTCAAAAATACAGATTACGTTCCAAAATACATATATATATATGTAGGTAGATAGTTATATATAAGTATATATATACATATGTAGGTAGATAGATACGAATTTCAATTTTCATACGGTGCTCTGGTCGTTATCGTTATACTCAATTTACAATCATTTAAAAAATAAACAGAGAACCTATTTTTGGTTTATTACTTTTCTTAATATATGTATATCATAAAGTAAAAATATTATGAGAAAATGAAATAAGTCTTAGAATTTAATTTATCAGACATAAATTTTTCTTGACTTATTGGTTTTTATGTCAAGTCTTGCATATTTCTGTGAAATCTGATATTGGTTTTTCATCGCCAATTGTACTCGATATTATTTTCATAAAATATGCAATTTAATTGAAGAAAACAGCAAATGTATTTAAAAAACATACATAGGACAACGATAATAGCTTGTCTATCTTATTAATCTCAAATAAAACCTATTTGAAATTGTGGAATTTTTATACAAGTAGGTTCTGCGAAAAACTAAAGAACTTATTAACTAAAGAAATTTGTTGTACAAGTTTAACGGAACTTGTGAACATATGGCAACTTTAATGTTTTAATAATTTTACTCAGTTAAACCCGAAAGAAAATACAATTATTTGGATTTATTCTTGAATTTACTTCCTTTTACTAACCATAATAATTATGTGCTCCTTTCACGGTTGCATATCCAAAGTAGCATGGATGAGCAATTCAATTTCATTGTGTTCCACTTCAACGAAAACTAGCCACATAAACTTCTGTCTCCATTTGTTTCATTAGTGTTACTGAACAAATGCTTTTCACAGTTTCTGTCTTGTAAAGATACTGCACTTTGAAGCATAAAATGTATCATTCTCTTCGGTGTTGGAGATGCTTTAAAGTACACTTTGCATATAACACGAATGTTTGTTTTCCCCGCGCAACTTGGCGGATCTCAAGATTTAAGCTGGGTAAAATTATTCTCCTTTAGAGGAGAAGGATCTTAAAATAGTCAGTTCCGTTCCTTACGCAATGAGCGGTGAATAATAAGACTTCACTGCACGCTTGCGAAATACAACCATATCGACTGAAGTTAAATCGTACGGTATGTACATAAATTTAGAATTTTGAACATAATTTTTTAAATTGCCATTAATTTCGCAGTTGCAAATGAAATAGCCGTTTATCATTTTTTATTGAGGAGAATCATCTGTTACTCACACAGTTCTTCATTATAATTTTTATCTACGAAATAAATTTTTTGTGCTGTTATGACTTATTGGACTTCATGACAGTCACATCAGTCCGAGTCCATCAACTTTGTCAAGAGGCTAAGACTGCTTCAGTCATTGGCACTTTATAGATGACAGCACTTTAAGACACCTTACAGGTGACGGTACCAGTTTGTCCAATTCCGTCCCATTTTCGAAAATGAATCGTCTATGATCCAATGGCTTCCATTCCTGTCCCTCCTTCACCAAAGCACTTGTCAGAACTTTCGGCTCTCCACTATTTTAAGTGCCCCGCTGCTGTATGGGCACCACAAATTTATAAATATCCACGTTTTCTTGAGCCCAAAGATACAGCAACCGTTGTACTTATTAGGAAAACAGTTTAGACAGGGGGCAAACTGTGATGAAAATAAATATATCTCACAAGTAGAAGGAATGATTAGATACTGATGAATGACGTCCGCTGTCTGTCTCTGAATATCAGTGCCTGTATTTTTTAATACATAGTTTCCCATGACTGAATTTAAAGCATATTTCTCATAATAACCACTTCTAATCACTTCACGTTTCAATGATGTCCTTCAAATTTTAAAAGGGAAATTACTTTATTCGTGTATTATTTTTAGTTATATAAGTTTATGTATTTATCATGCATTATTATTGCTTTGTATATTGTTTTTTTGTATTGTTAGTGCTATGTATATTGTAGGAGGAGGAAGAATCCTCCTCTTACAATTCATTTCCATAGTCGGCGTTGTTACTTTCTCGTTAATCATGGCAGCAGTCTGAAATCGCATACTAAATAGCTCGAATAGATACTTGATTATGCTATCATACACTCTTAAAACTGAATTTTGCGAAGTTGCAGTTTCTTCACTCAATCTATCCTGTCTGCATATTAATTCAGAATCTCAGTTGTTTCACACGTGCTACGGCTAAAGTTCAATGTATTCCTTTAAATAGTTAATGTTAAAGTGCGTAACGTCTGGTACATTTTGCAATCATCCAAAGTGTCCAAACTTTTGGTATTCATCACAAATCTTATAAGTCTAAAATAACAGCTGAAACTTGAGAAGGGTGTAAAAGACCTTTATTTAAAATTAAGAAGAACAGAAGGCCTGCGTAGTGCTTTCAAATCTGACAACCATTTGTTGGAGATATCTTAAAGTAGAACTCAAATGTAAAATTTAAATTAAATAAGCTAGTAAATAAAGGCTACACAATTCAGTTTGAAGCGAAGTTCGCTCAACTAAATCGCCGCGGATATTCACTATTGGCAATTATAATGCAAAGCCGTAGATTACAAATCTTATCTTATCTAGCAATCTTAGTAACGTAGTCTCGGGAGAGAGAACACGCTCTGCATCATAATCTAAAAAACCCCACTTTAAATGATTTGCAATCTGGCGGGAGAACAGTAGAGAGATATGGCAGTAAAGTTCTAAACCATAAAATAATTAATTAATTAACATAAACACTTCTATATTGGCTTTTTTCTAAGATTTGTTGAAATTATTTCATCCTCATTAAGAAATGGCCGCAAATTCATGTATTTACTTCTCAGAATAAAATCGTAGATGTCTTCGTCACCACCTACTATTTTTTATTCTTAGCTTTCTGCGTTTCCCTTCCTTCTCTTCGCTTTATCAATACAGTTCTAAAGTTATAGCTGCTTTATGACAGAGCGCTAACTGGTTTGTAACAAAACTTCAAGGAGCAGCCCAAAACTGTCATTTTAACACTCACACCCTTCTTTCTGTTCCACTCATATCTTCAGAGTACTTCTGGTTTTACAGCCTTTTAAGTATCCCCATGCCGTAAAGACACTAACAAATATCCCTGCTTTTTTCCGGAAATTGAATTCGGATCTACGGTAGCAGGCGCTCTACTATTGCCACACCAAAAGGGCGAGAAAAATTCATTAGTGAATGATAAGCAAATATACTGAAATCTCTCGTAGCAACCACTTCTAGAAGACGATGGTTATGTAAATCCCCATAATTTCTCACAACATAAATAAAATAACAGTATTAAACATTACCTTATTAAAGCAGTACGTTTCATGTTATAAGTGATTGCAAGCAGACAGTAAAAATCATCTGTAACTGTAATAATCTTGTAATAGTGTTGTAATGTCTAGTTATTAAATTCTCAGAATAACAGCTGAAGTAGGTGCAGGAACAGGACAAGAGAAGAGTTAAAAGGACCCTTTATTTAACTCTTCAAAATTTACAATCATCGACTTGATGCTAACAGACTACGCCTCGCTCGGGCGGTAAATCAAGTAACAAGAATTAAACTTAAGATTCAAAGATATTAACACAACTTTTTCCCAGACCTCAGATAATCCTGTTACCCCAAAACCGCGTCGAAGTCTCGTGGCAGCAAAGTAAAAGCAGCAACGCCACTTTAATTGCAATAAATGCAGAAGCAGAAGCTCACACTACAAAGGTACAGTGTTTGTCCACTCTTTTTTCATTTTCTACTAAAACTCAGTATTTAAACCTTCCTTGTTTCCTAAAGGTAGAATTTGCATTCCTTCACGCGCGCTACCAAATTTAAATATTCTGACATTGACAATTAGGAGAATGACGGTTTATAGCAAAGAAAGCATGTATTGTAATATTCTCTACAATGTAATTGTAATAATCGTTTTGTATGCCGTTTTGCCCGCCAGTGACCGAGAGGTTCAGACCACTGAATGCTGGTAATTTGACCTGGTTTGTGACCGTTCGAAGGCGAAAGTTTTGGTTTTCTTGGTTTTTCCCATGTGTTACGTGAATACGAGCCAATTTCTCTCGAAACTGCTCCTCTAAAGCGTCCCTTCTCTCAAGCAGATAACTCTAGTGGCTTTACCATCGTTATATAACCTAAACTATACACTATTTCTTAAACCAACTATTAAAGCACAAAAGCTTAAAAAATCTATAAATAAAGATAATAAGCAGTTGAGTTTTTTAAACAGAGCAGGTTATTTTACAAACCTTCAGTTTAACCAACGAGCATAACTTTATACAGTATTACATTTTCTTAAAATTTCACGCTTTAAGTTGTGATAATATAGATTTATTTTAGTAACATGAATGCTGGAATTAAGTTCTACTTTTTACAAAAGAATTCCGAATTTCCACTTGGTGAGATAATATTATAAAATGCACAGCAGAATATTTTAAAAGTACATGCTTTTCTGACATTATTCTTTTGCTAGGGATTCCTAGCTTTTCTGAGTTTTCTGAAGAAATAGTTTTTATTGTCCGTGAAAAATGCTCCTGAAATGTCACAGAGATATGTAACATTACAAAAGTTTCTAACATAGATACGAAAGGACGACATATGAATATACAGATAAGGCTTATGAACATTTTCTTCTGAACTAATGTAAGTAATTTAAACGTAGCGGTAATTTAAAGTAAGTCTAGCATGTATGCGTTTAAATAGGGCCTAATTGCTATATCATATTTAATTGATATTGGAGCTTAACATATTTGCTAATAACCTAGGGTTATTATATTTCTAAATATACTGTACAGGTTAAGAGATATTTATTTAAATAGACTTGCACGCGCAAAACCAGTAATACTTTAATCACCTCATCATTTGCGAAGCAGATTAAGTTAGGTTATTTGAATACGGCAAAGCATACGAAAGCCATTTGCCCGAGAGAATAAATGCCTTCACGGACGACTTTCTGTGGGATATTGGTTCATATTAACATTACTCATGTAAAAATTAAGAAATCCAATCTTGCAGCCAACCTTTTCGCTTGTAATCGAGCCCTTATCGAATTCATATTATTCAGTGGTCTTAATCACTTGGCGTGGTGGTTAAGGATTTGTGTAATAATGCCTTGTATATAGTATTTTATGTAATAATAAAGAGAGTGTTTATTAGTGAGTGTCTGCTTGCGTCCCTTAGATTAACGGTAGGTAAGCCCAGAATATGAAATTTGCCATATAAGTTGGCCGAAGGGGCCCAGTGCACCGAGAAGCAATTTGTTAAAAATATAATCTTGATTCTGTTTGAAAATGTACTGTTGAAACACTGTTTTGAGGATTTTTCGCATATACAAACTCTTTAACAATCTTAAAATTTCACTCGTTGCATTTTATGCAGAGGAATTAAAAATACCTTAACCCTTTGAAGCACATAATGTAAATAAGACAATAATTTATGTGGGAAATATCTACGAAAAATATATTATTCATTTCTTCAAAATTTAACAACACCATACAAATAGATGCATATCATGCCATACACTTAAATGAGCTCTTTTGGGTTTTACAACACTTGTTGGTTCTTCTACATACCATATTGATCATTATACGAGTATAAAACTAAGCTATATATTAGCATATATTTTCATGCAATCCGCTTATTTATCCAGTATCCATCAAAGAGTTAAGTGAAGTTTACTACGAATATCCGACATGATTTAACGATTTTTGGTTTAGCTATATCAATTAAAAATTTTCTACATATGATGTAACAAGGCAGATAGACACAGAACCTAGAAAAACTGATACAGAATTTATGAACTCTTACAAATACTAAACTTTATACTTAGAAGAAGATCTTTCAAAATGTTCTCCATTCCAAATTGCATTTTTGCATTTAATAGGACTGATATATTTAAAATGAAGTCATATACAAAATTTTATTTTTAGGGAGTTACTCTTTTTTTCCATCCGTAAATCGAGTAATTCATATATTTACTTAATGCAGATATAATACTTACAAACGGAGATACACTGTGCACATTTTCTCAAACCCATTAGTTGAACACTTGCTACAAAGTATACTTTAGACGTTGTTTTTATGGCATCTTCGCATAGAAACGCTGTTTAACTGTGTCTTCATCCAAAATCAGGAGCATAAGATTCTCCGTAGATATCTCATTGATGTCTTTCATAAGATGTTTGTGCAAAGCAGTTGCGGAAACGAAATATCTCATATCCTACATATACTTAACCGAGAGCTAGTGGAAATTTATGTATCCTCAAAAGAGAAATATTTTAAACTGATTTCTCAAAAGTAATGATGGAGGTATACTTTGACTGGTAAAATATCGTTAATTATAATATGATTTTATCAATAATTATGATGAAACCGTAACGCCATCTGCAAATATTGCCGCGTAGAATTAATTCTCAGAAAGCTATGAGTAGCGGACGCATTCACGGTATCATTGACCAAACTCAGTTGTCAGAAAGGAACGTTATAACACAAAATTCTTGCCACAAATTTTATCGTGACAAGGAGAGCAGTATTGCAACTTGCCATAGTATGGGCCTTGGGCACCACATAGGTGACGGTACGATTTGCTCAATTTTGTCTAGCTTTGAGGGACAATCTCACGGGGACTCCTGGTAACCTCCAAGAGCCTGCAACCACACTTCCTCTACCACCAAATACTCAAGAATGCTTTGCGCTTAAAGAACGTTAACTTCGCTGTTTTGTCGTGTGTTCTCTCATGCCCCCACCACGTAAAAATACCACAAACATAGAAATGTCACGCCGATCACTGGTATATATCACGCAGCGCGACGTCACCAGTTTCTCCAAATTTCCTACAGGACTCAAACTCAGGCTCAAAGGTGCGGCAATCAACAACGTTAACCACTACACCGATGAGCGTGGCTGTAGAATTCTTGAAGGTTTGAAGCACCTGTAGTTCATCCTGGATTACAGGGGCTAGGTGCTTCAAACCTTCAAGGATTGGAACAGCGGTGCAACTAAAAGACCGGGAGGCACATGTTTGGGAGCGACAGTTTTTATATGAAATACATTATATTGGTTAGTAACACGGATTTTTGGAATAATAAGAAGAACAGGAATTTATTGGATTATAATAACACAACGCAGTGTCCTCACTGTGATTCTAATTGCGCGCATCCCAACTGATTAAGTTATAGCACGAAGGCATGCAAGAAGGACTTAGAAAATATCGTACACAATAATGTTCACGAGGGTCAGTTTTGTAACGCAAGTGATGACTTATAAGGGACTGAAACTTTCCATGATAAGAAGGAACACTGGCTCGTATTCATGTTACAGACGCACGAATACAGCGTGACTTATCCTATGTTTCATATAACGTCTCATACAGCTACTCCATGGTTTCGACACTAAGTACCAGTATTTAGCCATCTTATCTACTCGGTCATTACTGACGTAAAGGCTAATGAATTGCTGAATTGTCATACAAAACTGAAATGGGGAAAGAACTGTCTTTATACTCGGCAAAATATTCAAAAAAATTCTAAAGACTTTTCAATGCTTTCGTGTTTTTGCTATCTTTTCCATAGAATTTTTTAATGAAAAACATGGATGTCAATTAAACTATGATCACCATGACACAAATCAGGAAGAGCTCCTCATTCAGCGAAAAATGCTTCTGATGTTTCTTTCGATTACTATTTGGAAAGAAATTAACGGACGATTGCTTTGAATTTTTGTAGTTAGTCTAAGATACAGTTGCTGGAATGTAATTCTAATACTGTAAATAGTACTACGAGTTTTTCTCAGAATTGCTAGAAATATTACATTCCGCAAGAAACATTTTTCTAAATACAATCAGTTAAACACCTGTTATCTAAAAATAAGTATCTTGTATTTATGAAATTGTACTGCCTACAAAAGAACAACTAGGATACTTAAAAAAATAAAAAGACCTAGAATACTCTGCTATTGATGATTTTGCTAACAGAACAGTGAGCAAAACAGCATCTTAGAATACTGGAATTAAAATTTTATTTAAAAAATAAACATATAGTTTTCTTTTGTTTCCGATTTACCATTTTTATCATTTTATAGACTTTTTGGCGCGTATTGGGAGCGGCGACAAAAACTCTGGCTATACCGCTGGAAAGGGAAAAAATACTTCCTGTAGCACAGTGTATAAAAAGCTTTGAATTAATTACAGATTTTAAAAACCATACTCTTTTTATAGGTACAACGTTCTTTATAGTTTATAAATATCTACAAATGTCTTAAAATCTCTGGCGATGGATTGTGCTACGTTTATTTCTGCACAGTACCACTACCTAGATCTAAGCAACACAATCTGCAATCATAATTTAAGCACTATCAGGGTGTTAACATTGTGAAGTTAACATAACGTTGTGATAGTGAAACCTATTGCGATTTCTGTTGTGTTTCTTGGGTTGTATTAAGGGCCATCCACACTGGGGTTTATGTGAACTAACGTGGGCATATGGCACAGTCGACATTGCTTTACAGTTTATGGTATAAAAGTCATTAAATACATTCACATCTGTTTAGCAGGGTTTAAGCCACGGTCAGGGAAAGGAAAGTTACGCGTGCATAAATGTGTAGCTGACTCAGCGCAACCATCGATTTTTGTTTGCTTTGCTGTGATTGGTCGGCTATTATGACAAGTATCATCAAGTTTAAAAGTTAGAACATTTAGGCAAAATCTTTAAATTTGTTTCTGTGACGTAGCAAGCTCTGGTTGACTAGCAACGAAGCTCGGCTTAGACCGCTTTGCTCGCTCGGCTTAAAATCAAAGATTTGAAAAACCACAGGGTGAACAAAGCTTTACGGAGCAGTTAGCTCTTTGGCATAAAGTAGCTGCAACGCGAGAATTGGTCTGACTAGACGAAAGAGTGGAAGCTCGACAGAAGAAGAAAGGGGGGTGTAGAGGAAACAAAGTGATGTGACAATGGTGGATTTTTATGAAGACATACACAAACTCATTTTGAGAATGAAACTAATGACTTTACGGCGAACTGGCTGTGGAAATTAAATCATTTAGGCGAATCTTCGAAGAGTAATCAATTTGGAGCGCTGGTGTCTTTTAATGTAACACTTAGCTAACAAAGGTATACATTTGACTGTAATGATAGCACATGTTAAACAACCAATTTTATTCATTAATGCGCCGCTTGTGCAAATACCTGACACTTTAAGAAACAAATCTTTAAATATGCAAGAAGGAATAAGAAAACGTCTGTTCAAACTACTAATTCTGCATGTAATTTCAAACTGCTGGTATGATTAACGACCAAGTAGCTGGATAACAATGAAGGAAATGGATTATAAGATTTTAAATATTTAATACAGTGTATAATTCGAAACTACGAAGTTTAGGTATTAAGAACCAAATATTAAATCAAAAGACGGACAAATGAAAAATAATTAAAGATTGATGGAAAGCAGTTTGGCAGATACTAAGCCATTTGTTTTAAGAACTTACAGTAGACATTATAATACAATAGACGGTAGATGTCTCTTAACCTTTTTTATATAAATGGCTGGTCTCTATCCAGTATTAAAAGCACTCTAGAAAGACGGTGTTGAAGATCGATCCTCTTATCCATATATCACCCAATCAAGCGAATCGATACAGAGGGCACCCTTTCCTTTGACATCGTCTGTCCTTCAGTTCGAAGGAGAGCATTTTCATTGGATTAGTTCAAAGGAAAGTTATCTTTAGAACTGTCGTCCATATCCAGACCTTAAGGTAAATGGCATTCATTACCTTCGGGAATGTCGTCGCTAATCGCATTTAGGGTTGCTCAAAGATAGTAAGCAATTTCTTATACAAGATTAGAAATTCTACAGTCGTATTTCAGGTAAAATGTAAACGGCAGGATAAATGTTCAGCGTAAATCAGCACTTTTAGCACGAAAGACTCTCCTTCCTAAGAATTTAAAATAAACCTGGGGAATAAAGTAATCAGAAAGTCTATTTTTGAGAATCTTTTTAACTGAAATATTACATTTCTTTATGACTGTTCAAGAAAAACCTTTAAATAAAGTTCCAGAGATGTAAACTTTCCCATTTCGGAGTTTCCTAACGGTTTATAAATAGTTTTCACATGTCAACATAGCAGCCAATTTTAAATGTATTTTTTAAATATTGTTAGCAAATTTTTTATTATAATTGCTTTAATATTTTTGTTTAATTACTACGCAATTACTATTTTAATAAGGCAGCAATTACAAATAAAAAAACTTCTCTTACTTCAATTCGCTATTACTTACTACAAATCAAATTACTACAAAAAATGCTAAGTACTTCGTAACGCAAATTAAGTATTTTGCAGTTTAAATTCACTCGAAGAAGGATTTAAAATGTGCTTGATGCACGTTCCACCGCTAATTATTGCACCTGACTCTTCCTACTCGGAATAGAATTGTGGCAACTATTCCTCAATTCAAAATATTACATATTCTTAAAAAAAAAGATTCTCCGAACGTGGTTGATATTTTCTGCCTGTTTCTGTTAGTCCATGTGTTTAAGTCTTTTTTTATAACCTGTAAATAAATATACTACACTTTCATTGAACCTAGTTTACTGTAAAGGTTTATTTGGAAATAAGCAATTAATACATATAAATTTGAGCATTATGTCTGATTTTTATGCATATTTTTTCAGAAAATGAACGAAATAAATTTTGAGAAACATGGAAACGGTATTGAAAAAACTGAGCGGAAGTAAGGGGACAAGTAAGCAAATAAATAAATTTAAAAATAATTTGCAAGAAAATTCTGACAACCCAGCATGTGGGGCAAGAAGGTTTAAGCAAGAACTGTAAAAAACGGATTTCACAAAATAATATTTTTACTACTTTAATGAGCATTCCCATGAACAATATGCAATCGAAACTCATGAAACTGTTAAGAAGCCTGCTTCATTTACATAAAACACGATCCTGAAAACGGATTATGGTATGGGATAATAGATGGGAAATAAGAAGGTAAAGGAAAGGCTTGTTACAAAATAAAAACAACTACTAGAAAATTAAAATAAAGCCCCACAGCTTTTATAAAAATGTGGCTGTATATTGCATATTTTAATTAATGACAGAAGAAAAACTGGCAGTAAAGAGAAATTTATAAAGATGTCGACAGCATATTCAAAGAATGTGGCTAAGTTTTATTATGCAGAGTGTCTACACAAAAATCCTTACCTGGCGTGAAAAACTTACTCGACGCTGAGGTAAAATGGCATCAAAATTCATAAAATTTGAAATTAAATATCTTGTTCAATTTTTGCGAGTTAAACCTTTTGCGTTTTATTTTTATGGTGCGTTTACTAGTTTACTAAACATACATCTGAGGACCAGGAAATCGTATAAAATGTTACATTTTGTAAATTAATCCAAAAAACAAATTATTTTTAAAATTTGAAAATGTGCGCAAAAAATGATTTTTTTTTAAATTTGAAAATGTATGCAAAAATGATTTTTTTAAATTTGAAAATGTAACAAAACATAAATATGGGCTCATTTAAAACATTTTTATTTGTAATTCAAAGTATATGTCTAACAGCGAAGGTTGCGAAAACAGACCTAGTAAAGGCTTTAGTGTACACAGTGTATAGTGTTTAGTGTACACTCAGGTGACTTTAACATGTTTCTTAAGCTAGACAAACAGGTTATAATAATGGGCAATATAGAGCATCAAAAATCTAAAGCTATGTTTAGGGACACACTTGCGAGATGTGTATATCGTATGCACACAATTGTGTACACAGTGCGATTGTGCACACAGTGTGCACGCAAATGAGAGATGTGCATATCATATGTTGCTCAATATAACATAGAAAATGTAGAGAAACTCAGAATAACCTTAACATATTTTTAAAACTAGATAAACATGTTATATCAATGGACAATATGGAGTTTCAAAATCTAAAGCTATGCTTTGGGAAACAATTCTGTCAAAGAAAAGGGTCTTGATGAACTCAAACCGTGGCCTTAGGATATTTATTCTTTGGCCCGTTATAGGTTTATAGGAGTCGTTTGCAGTGAGCACGATATGTCCACTAGACGCTTGATCAATGGAGGGCTGTTCTCTTTACGGATGAGTCCAGTTTTAATCTAGAAAACGATAGTAGGCGTTATTTGATATGGAGGGAACCTGGAATCCGTTATCATCCGTCAAACGTCCGTGAAAGAGATGCACACGGAAAAGGCAGTGTTTGTGTTTGTAATGGCATTTCTTTGGGTGGACGCGCAGACCTTCACGTCTTTCCAAGGGGAATCGTGAATGATCAGGTTTAAGGAGATGACATCCTTGATGCTTATGTGAGCCCATTTGTCGGGGCAATAGGTGATACTTTCCTGTTACAGGACGACAACGCAAGACCACACAGGACTCGCATCGTAGATGATTATCTTCAACAGGAAACAATTATGCGCAGGGAGTGGGCAACTGGATCCCCGGATTTGAATCTTATCGAGCACGTTTGGGATGCTTTAGGGAGACATCTAGCTGCTCTTAATCCGCCCCCTTAGACCCTTGCCGCACTTGCAACTGCTTTGGAAGAGCAATGGCTTTCCCTTCCTATGGAACTGATAAACCGCATAATTGAAAGCATCACTCATCGCTGTATGTGCTATTGCTGCTAGAGGCGATCATATTCCATATTGGAGGTACTTCTCCTATAGTAAACTGACACCTTCGATATGCTCATTTTATACATGTGCTAATTTCCATACTACCATAATTGGCTGGTAATTTATTTTTATGTTATTTGATACCTTACTGTGTGTTGTATAGTGTGGGTAAGTTTCATAAAATTCTACATGTAACTTTCTCAGTAATCGTGATTTTTGCGATTTTTCCTTAATTTATGATAACCAGTGTCTTATAATCTTATTATCTCTTGATCTTATAATTTTTTCTTTTGTATTTAGTTTGAGTTAATAGCAATGAATCTTGCAATTTGATCTTTTGAATTTCTTTTTTGTATTTTTCTTTTGATCTTGTAATTTTATTTTTTGTATTTAGTTTGAGTTAATGGCAATGAATCTCGCAATTTTTGTAGCAATAAATCTGCTGTTTAACTTTCCCAAGTATAGAAAACGTATTTATGATTTGAATAATTTTGCGAATGTTAAATGTAATGTAAATTTTACTTTTTACACTCATGGTGAATTTAAAAATGTCTCGTAATTTGTTATACACGTAAGCTTTTTCAACAACGTTTTTCTAACTTAATTGGAATCATTAGATTAGTTGTTATTTTCTTGTCTTAATACATTTCTTCAAGACCAAAAAATGTAGATTACTTTATTGAGAAACGGTCTATCTATAACAAAGAATGAAAAATGTCAGATGTCATGAGAAATAACGGAAAAAAACAAATATTTGATAAATTTCAAGGATTTGAAGCTTAAAAAATCAATTTTCAGGTATCCTAGAATTTACGATACGTTTGTCCCCTCGAAAAAAATGCGCAAGATCGCTAAAAATTTATGCAATCATATTATCGAGAAACGTTTATGATAGCAAAGATGAAATGTAATCTAGTTAAGTATTCAAAAATTGAATAACTCGAAACATAAATAAATCCCATAATATCTAATCTCAATTTACTAGAACATGCAGCGTATATCTAACGCTAATTCGTCTTTGATCCAGAATTAGTTTTTGAAATGCTACAATGTTTGAAAGCTATAGGCTCGTTTCCTTTTATAAAAGGAGAATTTTTTGTATAAGATTCCAGAAGAAAAAATTATGTAAATAAATAAATAAATAAATAAATAAATGAAGGCAGTTACATTTCATTTCTATGGGGAGGAAAAACAGAATGATTAGCATGACCCGTTAAAACTTAAATTAAATTTTACTTTTTTTCAAGGGTCGGAGACATGCTAGTTCAACATTTGTCAGGAATAGCAGAACCCACTGGCCAATTAGCTTTCAAACCACCAAAATTCCATAGTGCACGACAGTAGGCGATCGATATTACAGCTATGAAAAGAGCATATGTGATCACTCAGTCATATTAGGTAATTACAATAACAATTAGGTTATCAAATAATTATAATAATCTATGCTTTGGATGGGTTTCAAACCCGAACCCAGCCAATGGCAGCCGGCTCCTCTATCGAGGGGACGAACTAAGCTGTCCAGTTCGGTACAGTGGTTAGCGTTGCTGGCTGCCATATCATTAGGCCTGAGTTCGAACACAGTGAAGGCTCCGATATTTGTCAATGTGTAGTGTTTTCGTGGGTTGGAGGACAATAAAAAATACAAAGGCATACTGTTGCCTATAACGTGTCCAAGGACCATGCCAATGAGAGATGCAATTCCGCACTTCTCGATACGATAAAACTCTTAAACTGTTCTGATGTTACTGTCATAAAAGTTGTATTATCATAAGTTTTATCAAGACAGGAAACATGAAATATGTGAATTATCTTCTTTGGGACTTGAACTTCAGACTTTCCGATTGTTAGCTGGACGTGCTTTCAATCACACGACGAAAGCATGCAATAATTACAGGAGTAGAAAATAATTACAGGAACGGGCTGACTGCTTTCGACATTTTCCTCATGTGTAATCTGTATACGAACGAGTTACCATTAGAAAGTTCTCCAGGAAGGTCTCCCTCTCCTGAGCCAGATAGTCCCCAAGAGTTTGGCCATAATCGAATAACCAAAATTAAACAAACTACAATGGTCGAAAATATGGGAGAAAATTAAAGATGTCTTGTGGAATACACTTACTTAAAGAGAATACTTAAAATAATAGAAGAATGGATGTTCCCAAACTTAAAGCAGAATTTTTTAAATCACGTATGTTGTTCGTTAGTTGATAGAATCGCTGATTGCGCTTCTTTAAATCGTAATCATTAATTTAAATCCTGATCGTCATAATCGTAATCGTTAATTCGTAAACGTCATTAATCGACAATTCTACGTCAGGGTAAGACTAGAAACAGCTATGCTTTTATTAGCATCCTATTAAAAACCTTCCCTCCCCCCAAAAAAAAATAAATTTTGACAATTTCTTTTTTTTGATTAAAAATTGCTAAGCCATGAATATTTGTGCCATTAAAATATTGTTGTAACTGAAGTATGTGTCTCCGGCTAACAGTTGTGAAATTAAAAGGTAGGTAAGACTTTTGAGGGTACAATATATATTTACGCTTAAGATTGTTTTCCCCCAATTTTGTAAAACATTGATATTAATCTTTAAGTTTTTGCAAAAGTCTTAATTGTTTGCCAATGTATAAATGAAAAAATGTGTAATGTTTTCTTACAATTTATAAATGGCTGATTTTATGACATGCCGATTATTAATGCATTGCTATAATAGCCCAAAATGGCAGCAATTCTGTAAAAACTACTAGCGTGCCGTACATCTTCGTGAAGTCAGAAATTATATCCTTGTAAAGACATTTCTTCCATCAAGACTGTCTGACTCACCGATATACATTTTGATTGCTTAAATTTTATTAATAAATCTCAGTCGCTGTGACAAAAGGCTTACAAGTATATTAATTTTAGATTTCAGTTAAAGTGTCACGAAACATGGTATAAAGGGCGGCGTGAGAAATACATGTGTAAAGGTGGAGCAGTTTTAAGCTCATCCCGCATAACATTCGATACTGTTGCGGAGGGTGAAAAATCGCCAAGCCCCACCTGTCCGGAATAGAGCTTGCGAACGTACAGGTAGGACGGGCATTCTGCCAAAAGTAAGTTCGACTCGGCTCGATGGCGGTCACGTCCGAAGGGCGTGTCCCGGACCGCCTAATCACCCGTACACGGCCATCGGTTTTCGGGAATAGGTGAAGGGGGGACATCACCGGCCGCCCCTTTCTCTTTTTATGCTCCAGGAAACGGAAAATTCTAGGGCGCAGTTTCATTCCACCACAAACTAGCAGCACGTACCGTAGATTTGTTATTAGGGTCGTTTTCCTCGACGAGTTCGAAGTCGATTTCTTTTCATAGACTTTTTTCGACTTCATCATTACCAGCGATTGTGGAGCTTTTTATTAAATCTTCCGTTTCTCTGAATAGAGTTTAATTATGCGCTGCGAAATAAAGAGGTGCGGAATTAAGAGTTCTCGCTCATGTCTTTGGATGATAAGATTAATGAAAGGAAAAATAGTCCGGTAGAGAAAAATCACTCCCTTTCTACTTTTTTTCCCTTAATTTGTTTTCTCACTCACTGGCAGCTGTCGGAAATATTCCTAAATTACAATCCTGGCAGGTAGTTTTAATGAAAATGTCTGTAGTGTATTGCCCTAACCACGAGTGAATGATTACTGTAATGACATCTATTTGTGCCCTTTCGACAAGAAAACACAGAAAAAGAAGCTAAAATATACATAAATAAACCGAAATTGAAAAAAAAAGGATAGGGAAAGGGGGGGAATGAGATGATCGAAAGTAGAAGTTAATGAGATTCGGAAAACTGTGTTTAAAAAACATGGCAGGTTGTAAGCCAATATGCTTATAAATAAAAGATATTTAAAAAAAAAGGTGAGTAGAAACTATTGCTAAATTAATAAAGATTAAATGTGCTTTCACATCTGCTGTATCCAAGACCTCAGCTGAATCTGTGTATATAGCATGGTTTTGACGTCATTCTCATCACTCATTTTATGCAAACCAAATGGACTTTGTTTCACTTCCTTACATTGTGAATTTTAAAGCATTTAACACTGAGTATTGGGAAATATATGTGCTCCCCTTTCGTCACTCTCCAGTACACGTCTTGTCTCTGGGACTCATTTACACTTTTCTATCCCTGCATCGCTACATGAAGCAACTAACTAAAGATAACCGGTATACAGCTTGCACTTTTGCAAGCTCGACGCGGTGACTTAACGATAAAAATATTCGATAATAACAGAAATTTTGAAACATCAATTTAGATGCAGAACTTTTTTATTTAGTTGTTCATTTGTATTTTAAAATCGTAAAAACGGCAGGTTAGAAGAGAAGCAAGCACTCAATGTAAAATTTAACAGAGGTAAAACTTACCTTGGGGGTAGATGTTGAATTAAAGTTTTACTTTTACATACATAACGTCCTCAAAGTTTGTGCTTCTGAATTTCTGCTTTCTAATGGATTCAGTTATTCGTAACCCGTTGACACTGACGAGGAATGTTTCCCATGGTTCCTTGATAAAGCCTTTAAAAATTTTCGTCTTGCTGTCAAAGATGACATTCTGCTATTAGAAACAATATTAAAAACTTTGCCGTTATTCCATTCCATCTTTCTGTAAGTTATATTATTTCACGCATTCTCCATAGTTCAACTTTCAAAGCCATTTTCTCACTTATTGGTAAAATTCGTTGCTCAGTTCTTAAAGATTGTATGTCTGACTTTAATTCTTGGAAAATGTATGGCATATCTTGTCAGTGTAGTTCGAGTTACATACGTCAAACTAAAACAGCTTTAAAATTTCTCCTCAAAGACATGGATCATATGTCGGAAAAGAGAATTAAACAAATCTTTGACAGCTAAACATAGCTGTGGCCAAATCGCAATTTTAATTTTAATTTTGCAACAATTATCCATAAATCTTCTTCTAGTGGATGAAATAGATTTCCTTGAAGCTTTTCACATTAAAAAAACTTTACCTTCTTAAGTTAATGACATTAATTTCAATACAGTCCATCCAAATATCTGTGTATTTGTTCCTTAAATACATCCTATCCTTTCTAACAATTCTAATCTCTTAGGTGTCACACTCTAATACTATTTTCCTCGACAGATACCGTTAAACACGTTTTGGCTTTGCTCCGTACTTTCTTTCAATATAAATACGGTCGTTGTGCCTCCATTTTACAGCTACTAATTTTAGGCAAATTTTTTTCGAAGAATATTTATTGTAAACACTGAAATAACTACAGTCCTGCTATTTAACACAGTCCTTCAAAATTCTTGTTCAAAACTGAGATAGAGCTGGACTAAATCGTACTGTCATCTATAAGGTGCCCAAGGCCTATGCCAACGATGGAAGTTATCAAGCGCTTCCACCAGAATAAAATTTGTAGCTTTGTTCTAATGATACTGCTATACAAGTACTAGTTATGACAACAAATTTATTTAGTATGTTTTGAATCTTCATAAGGTCTGATCTTAGAAAAATTGTCTAACTAGTATTAAAGATCATGATTAAATATTAGAAGAGCTTGAAATAATTGTTATAACAAATCATGTGACAAAAAAAGCAAATCTGATGTGGGAAATTGCCGTTATGTTTTAAAATTAGACGTGATCATGTATGTTTAATGTAGTTTGAAAATATTTCTATGGATCTATTGAAGGAATAAATCCAATGAGAGGTAAATTTAATTTATTTAACATATATTGTCATTACGTAACCGACACTTTTTACAGTATTGGGAATTCTAAACATTCTTGTTATTTATTGCATTCGAAATTAATAAAACAAATTTTACATGAAATTGCAATTCTGCAATAGAATTTCACATAGGCCCAGTATCAAAGTTGTAGTAATAACGAAAACAAAAGTAAGTTATATAATATCACAGCGGAATTCCGAAATAGTGCTATAATGGTGTAATTCCATTAGAGTAAGCGAAATCGTGAGAAAAACTAGTTCGTTTTTTTCTTTTTGCTTTCCCGTCTGAAATGAAATACAGTAATTATTCAGCTGAATTTTTTCCTACACGTATTTCGTTTCCTACACGGGTCATCACTGAAAATGGAGGCTATTACTCTGATTTCATAAGCTAGAGTGCAGACAGACACGAACAATCTGGAATCTAGTTTTTTTTTATTACAAACTTGGAAAAGATGTGTATGAATAGGATGAATACAATAAAAGACCCGCTAAGCCTCAAAATATTTAAACCGAAACGGTTAAGAAAACATTATACCAGTCTTCTAAAATTAATCATCTACAAATTTTTTTGACGAAATATTTTCCATTATTTCGTCTTTTTTTAGGATAAATACATATTTAAAAACAAAATCCCATAGCATTAATACCGAGATCCCCAACCTTCTTGTACCTAAGAGCGCATTCTAGAATATCAATGGGGGAGCGGCGAGTACAGTAATTTTTTAAAGTAAATTTATACGGTCACATAATTAATAATATACAAAAAATAAAAAAAATTATTTTCAGATATGTAATATTTGTAATAGGGGCCTTTCATAGGCCATTACATCGGAATTAAGAGAGTATTATGATATTCCTTTTCGTAAGCAGTCATCAAGATCTTGATCAGTAAGTCGAGATCCGTACTCTGATTTTGGGATATTCGTTTTGAAATTTTTAAGAAATAACCGAGTCAAAATGACAAATTATCCTAGATACCGGTACCATACTGGGACAATCCCGAACAAACTGGGACGTCTGGAAAGCCTGTTTAAAAGGATAAACACCTATTTATAAAGAAATATTTTTTTAAAAAAGTACACTTATATTTCTCTAATTAATTACTAACTGTAAAACATTTTGCATAACATTTTATTGAAAACTGAAGTAATTTTTTTATCGAGGTCGCAGAACATCGGGCAGACGTAAAACGTCGGCGGGCACAATGATGCCCGCGGGCATACGGTCGGTGACCCCTGAATTAATGTATTGTATTGAAATAAAATATACAATAATTCTATGGCGAATTATGTAAGTAATGTTTTCCGTAAACCTGCCCATAGCTTGAATTCAGTAGTAAAATCAAATAATATTAATATATGCATTCATACAAAACTTGTTACTCACTTGCCCCCCCCCATGTTACGCAAATTATGCATGCCGTTAACATTTACATAACTTAAGATTAAATTCAAAAATTCATCTTACTCAAATAATTCATGCAGTTGTGACATATAGTTTGACTTAAGAGTTACTATTTTTATTTGCATCTTTTCTTCATGCGTCCTTTCGTCACGCTTTTGAGCACAGTTTTATAACAGAAAAAGTAAAAAAAGACGAGGGGGCATAGTGAAATCGAATATCGAATTGGCCTGTCAAAAGCCACTATCGATATAAATTTACTAGTGGCGCCCTACGCTTTTATTATTGGTTATATAAAATTGTAGAGGAATTTTATAAAGAGATTTATTTAATCTCTTGTATCCGTAAAAATATTTGGTAATTTCGTTTTCGATTTAGAGCATTAAACATCTTCTGAAATTTAAATGAAAGTTTATTTGTAAAAGCATTTTATAAAAATGTTTTTATTATTTTCTCAGATGGCCTTACAGCCAGATATCACGGAATAGATTCAAATATAAGAATCATTCTTCAACCTTTTAACCTCCTGTCAACCTGAAAGGTAAGGGAGGTAATGTTGTTAAGTCAAAACTTCGACAGAGAGGTTTTTAGTAAATGAACACGAATTTGGTTTCCTACAACATTTTTTTGGTATGATATCGGTCTGTATGCGCGTCTGCTTGTATAAACGTGACGATTTTTTCCATGCATGATAATGCTTATATCAAGCTTCCATATATTTTTCTTATTTAAGCTTTCTGCATTCATATACAGAGTTCATTAGATTTTAGGTAAAATTGGACAACCGCAAATGGTATTTCACTTGAAGCCCATAACAGTTTTAATGGACAGTCGGAAGGGGGTGCTTTGCACGAAGGCCATAAGTTTTAATGAAACTGTATTTGGCTAATTTTGATAAAACGGAAGTAATACTTTACTTGAAGCTCTGAACAGAGTTTTGTGAAAAAACATATTATATGATACAATCCGCAAATTCCTCAGATATACTATTGAAAACGAGTACACGCATACACCATGCACTCAGACTCATGGCTATGAACAATATATTCTGACTGTATATCATAAACTGGAAGTGTTACTTTATTTGGAACTCTTAACAGAGTTTCGTAGAAAAATATAGAATCACTATAAAAGTTCCTTCGAAAATAATGTATCACATATTAAGTCTATTTCTGTTGCATCTAGACAAGATATTTATTTATACTATAAAGTCATAGAAAAGAATGATTTTTATAACAGCGTTCAAAACTCAGAGCTTTGCTAAAACCTTTACAGAGTTCAAAACTCTTGTAACGCAGACATGTTACTAAAATGTGTCCATTATTCTGCTGCACTG
This sequence comes from Stegodyphus mimosarum, assembly GCA_000611955.2. Taxonomy (NCBI): domain Eukaryota; kingdom Metazoa; phylum Arthropoda; class Arachnida; order Araneae; family Eresidae; genus Stegodyphus; species Stegodyphus mimosarum. The sequence continues at coordinate 177,773 of KK114184.1, read as the reverse complement.
TTTATGATGACGAGGCACAAGAGCAAATAGCAAACCCGAAACTACCTAATGCTTTAATTCTTTACTGAACACGGGCCACATGGTAGTCACTACTGAAGTGTAATTCCAAAAAATGACAAGTTCTATTAATTGATATATAATGTCGCGGGAATACAGATCCAGATCAAATTGAATTCAGATATGTTGACGCTATAGATATAACAATTAAATACTGAAATGTGTTCCACAGTATTTATTATAAATATTGTTACGACTTTTGCACATAAGTAAATAATTTTAGTGAAAATATATATAAAATTGCAGCGATTTGTTTTTTTTTGGGGGGGGACAATGTACCGGGAAAATCTAAAGAAGTAAAGCGTACTGGAAAAGTAAGAATCCAGGAGCAAGTCCATTTAACATTGAGTAAATGACTCTCGCTAAATCCGTAAGATGTCGCCAAACTGGCGATGGTTTTGGCGAGCAAATTTTGTCGCCAAATTCGGCGACCACTTGACGACGTTTTGTTCCGGTCCCTGTATAACTGTAATGGGTATTGTAATTGATGCTATAAGTAGCTGTAATCGTATCAGACTCTCATATGCCTTTCAGTAATTTCGAGAAGTACTAGAGATTTCTCGGTGGCCGTGGGAAAACTATATAAGACTGGAGAGAGCATCAGTTTTGGAGCAGTATGAGTAGTTGCTAGTTCAGAGCTGTATTCAGAGTACTGAGATGTCCGTGTTGCTTCGTTCTTTAGATGCGCTTTGCACTGCGTTGTATTTAGAGCTCTTAGAGTAGTTTGAAGTGTAATTACTGATTGTATTCTGTGATAGTGTAAAGAGTTGTACGAGTATTTTTGTGGAAAGTTCCAGATCTGCGAAATGGTAGAACAAATTTCATCAATCTATCATCAATTCTGTGTGCACTCAATCTATTACGAACCCTTACGCAACAACGTATTATAAACACTTAATTTTTTTAAATTAAAAACCAATTAAATTATGTCTTATTCAACTGCCTAATAAAATACTATTTTTACGAAAAAGAAAAAAAAAGGCGACTAATTGACTACATTCATATAAATTTAGAAAAACTAGTTTTTTATACATGAGCAATGATACTTAATAAAACAGAATTCCCAATTTTGTATTACATAATTTTCTATTTAACAAATTAGATTTTGTTTACAAATGACAACTGGAAGTTATATTTTATTTAAAGATCGTTGCTGTATAAAACATGGAACTGGCAAGTGGCAGGTGGAGGGCGGGGACACCTGGTAGCTAGCAGAGGTAAGCAGGTATCCGTCGCAGTCCGCATAGATAATGATTCTTCATATTTAGTTTATAAGGTATTCCTCCCGCTTTCTTCGCATGCCTTCGTGGTGTAGTGGTTTGCATGCTCGACGCGTAACGAGAGGTCCGTGGTTCGATTCCCGGCGAAGGCGTTGCTCATTTTTCATGTCTGATGCTTCGAAAAATACCTAATGTCTCTACACTGGCGCCCGAACTAAAAAAGGTGGTGGATGATGATTCTCCACCACCGGGATTTGGCGATTCTGTCCCCAAAACCCCAGTCGCTCTATAAAAGGGGAAGTATACAAGGTATTGCTCCCGCCTTCTTTGCATTTCTTCGTGTTGTAGTGGTTTGCATGCTATACGCGTAACCGAGAGGTCCGTGGTTCGATTCCCGGCGAAAGCGTTGCTTATTTTTCACCTCTCCTGCTTCGTAATGACCTAATGTCTCTACAATTTTATTTTAATAATACATCACGATAACATTCGGTCACAACAATTTGAAAAATGATTCGGAGGCAAAGGTGACAGGGCCAAAAAGTGCGTTTCGAATCAAATAGCATTTTTGATGCTAATAACATTTCCTAAATGCTTACAGGAACCACCTTTACTGATACGGCAGATATTTACAGGATAATCAAATTCACCATTTATGCGAAATAAATGAACAAGAAAATGTTACTTCGAAAGCAGGAGAGATGAAAAATGAGCAATGCCCTCGACGAGACTCGAACCACGGACCTCTCAAATACGTGTCGAATGTGTTGACCACTACATCACGAAGTCATGCTAAGAAGGAGCGAGAAATACCTTATATACTCCTCCTTTTAAAGAGCGACTGGGGATTACGCGACCCAATCGCCAAATCCTGGTGGTGGAGGATCATCATCTACCACTCTTTTTAGTTCGGGTGCCACTATAGAGTCATTAGGATTTTTTGAAGCAGAAGACATGAAAAATGAGCAATGCCCTCGCCGGGACTCAAACCACGGACCTCTCGAATACGCGCAAAGTATGCTGATCACTAGACACCAAAAAGGCATGTTAAGAAGGCGGGAAAAATGCCTTATAAACTGACTCTTTTAAAGCATAAATGAAATGTCGCAAAATAGCGTAAGAACGTAAAATACATTTACCGGAACGAAATGACATGCTAGCATTTTCATCGCAACAACACGTAGGTGAAATACGAAATGTACCTCTTTTAAATTATGGGATTATATAAATATAAATAGCTCTTAAGCTCTTGACTAAATAAGATAAAATAAAATTTTCAGGAAAAGCCAATTAATGTTTTCAGTGCTTGTAAAATGAGGTACAGTTAATAAACTGCATATGATTAACTATGAATAGATGCGTATAGCGCCATTTTTAAAGAATTAATTATGCGCTTAAATAAAAACTCAAATCTAGATCTTAATTTAATTTATGTCAACAAGCAGATTAAAACGTGACTAATTAGTTCATCAGAAATAAGTCGTCGTAGCCATATTGGGATAAATTATTTTCTAACATTTTCATTAGAAATTTTCTTTCTTTGCATTTTCTTTGATAAAATGTCGTTCTCTAAAAGCAGAAAGAGAGATTCTGGAAAGAGAAGAAAAATTCTCCAAAAAATGAAAAAAATAAATAAATAAAATGAAAAATAAAATTCTGCGTTAATGATGAAAAAGAATATTTCGATTAAAACTTCATTAGTGAAGACGAAAAAGTTCCAAAATTCTCCTCGTTCCTCAACTAGCGTGAAATGTCTTGGAATGTAGTTAAAAAACCACTAAATTATCAAATGCTACTTTTTTGTTGTTGTCTGTCCTTGTAACTAAGCAAATGCGGAATTTTCAGGAGAAAAGACGATACTTTTAGATAAATCATATTCATATATTTTTAGTAGGAACAGAGTAATTTACAACAGATATGAACATCTAAATGTTTGCTTAAAGCAACTCTTCTGAGATACACCGACGCTCCAGAAAAACTATGCATTTTGTCCATACCGTCATCCCAATGGAGAAAGGTTTAGTTTGGTTTGGTTTAGTTTATTTGATTATAGAAAAGCGCACGAATAATTTATCGATGTTGGAGTGGTGAAAAATGAACAATACTCTCGCCGGACTCGAATTCTGGACTTCTTGAATACGCGCCGAGTGTCCTTCCAGTGACACCACGAAAGTATGCGGAAAGTAGAAAGAAATTACGTATGCACATTTCTGTTATATTTATTATTGATACTCTACTTTAAATGTTTGAAAACAGGAATAAAATTACGAATCCCTCTATTTTTTGAAATGTTCTTGCTGCAAAGAAATACCTTCATATTTTTCATATTTAATAGTCTCTAAATGATCCCAACTGATAAGCATCAATGATGCAGACAGATGTATTACCACTGTAGATATTTATAATAATTACAAGAAATTACATTTATTGCGCGGAAACAGTTTATTTATTTACATTTTTTATAATGCTTTCTTTGAATTTCTAATCTTTTCTTCATGTATTTGCTTTCTTGAATTGCCATTCCGGAGTTTTTGTAGTTTATTTCAGTTTTTTAATTTGCATTTCTAAAAATGGTTTTTATCATTTCTTATATTGCATTTTCAAACAATTTTGTACTTCTCATATCTCATTTTAGGTTCGGTTATCTGATTGACAATGGCAAGCTGTTCTTCAGCTTTTTTTTAAATATATAACGAGTATATAACGAGGCCTCCATCCATGCGTTGTTTAAAACTGCACAACTCACAGTTTTTAAGCAAAATTTTATATAAATGCCGACTGCAATCAAAAAATAGAAAATTACGGAGAGCTCTGAAAATATATAGAGATTTTGAATGTTTACAAGACGCCATTTATTAATTCTATCTACGTTTAAACAATCTTTCGAATTATAGTGGATATCCGAATCGATGTAATCTGGAAGAAGCATTTCTAATAATGTGCACAGACAAACTTGCAAACCATCAAGAACAATTTCATTCGGATTTAGGACACATTCTCTTTTTGTATCTATGTTCAGCTGCTTATTGCCGGTAGTCAGTCATAAACCTTAACGTTGATGTCTCGTCGTACAAAAAGATCTAGTTGCCTGAGGTGAACATAGGTGGATATTTAGCGCTACGTTTCCTTAAATTCATTTACGCGGCAGATTTCTATCGAAATAAGTACCAGTGATCCAGGAGAATGCTTTATGTTTCATAAATATTTGTGGGATTTTAGGAAATATTGGATCATCTGAAATGTTCTGCAGTTTCTTGATGATAAACACAGACGAAGCTTCACAAAAACATAAAATATTTTCATTGAATCTCATAAGCACCAGTTTATAGTATGCTTCCTTGCCATCTCTCACACAACTAAAATGTTCCTTTTGGTCATTAGATTTATTCGTTAAGAAGTTTCAACGTGTTGTTCGGCAGTCTCCAACGAAGTGAACTCTAGGCGATTAAGAGAATTTTGCAGTTACTTGATGCGCACAGATGATACCTGAAGAGATAAAAATCTGAAAGAGTAAGGTCTATTGAATATGTACATGAGACAAAAGATTCCAACCTCAGTAAGTCTGACATTCATCGAAATGCCTGGCCTATCATTGTCACGATAGAAGACAACACATTGAAAAGTAATCCGATCTGGGCGCTTTGTTTCTATATCTGCTTTTAAAACTGCCATTCGAGAACAGTATGTTTCCCAATTTTTTGCCTGTTTTAGTGGCAACAACTCATACAGTACAGTTCCTTTGTAGTCTCACCATACACAGGCTACTATGTTTTGGGACGCATCCGTTCTTTTAATGTTGGTAACGGAGGTTCTTTCGGCATAACAGTGATTTTTTAAAAATTAGTGCACAATATCCACGCCTTATCTTCAGTAAAGACGCATTCCAAAAAAGGACCTTTATATTTTTTCAGCAAATAATCACATGTCGAAACTCGAGCAAGAGTATTCTGCTTTTTTAAAATATGGAGTAACCATACATCTAAGCAGCTTACGTACCAAATCTTGCATCGCATTTTTGTTTTAATATTTATTCTGTCTGATAGTTCCTGAACTGTATAATTTGGATTTTCAGAAACAGCCTAAAACACTGTTGCGTGCGTACGGGTTCGTTATATATTGAATGCACAAGTCGTTAAAAAGTTAACAAAAATTTATTCTTTCCACAAGAAATAAATTAAAATGTTGAAATATTTATTCAAAGATCTTCGCACAATATTACAATATCTCAAAGGTTTAGCGAAAACTCAGTTCAAAACAGATAAAATAATTCTATCTCACAGCAAGAGCACTACAATCAATACAGCATTAAGTAAACAAACAGCAGTTTGCTTTTTACAGCTACAGTAGTATACTATATATACTACTGTATATACAGTATACTACTGTATAAAGTATAACAGCAACAACAACAACAAGGTCCTTGTATACAGAAATAGTCGTCTAGGGCAAGCACCATATTCGAGGCTGAAATATTTACGCTTAAAGTTCTCCAAAAACTTTGGAATTGTGTCATCGGAAACAGCAGTTTTTCCACATGTAGCAAAACATTTATGAACAGTCTAACTATTATTTCCTTTCTTTCTTCGCTTTTTTTAACAAAAAGAGCTTAATATGGGGAAAATGAAATTTTATATGCTCCGATTACGCTCTCAAGATTACGCTGAAAGAAAAGTTAAGCCACATCACAAGCTAGGATTATGCAACGGGAGATTGAAAACACTGCATTCAAACATCCTTGTTAATCCTTATCAGCAGTAACAAAATAATTAGAAGATAACGCGTTTGGATTTGGTAAAAGGCAGAACTTTTCGGATGATTCAATTATACTTGTTGTCAGTCTGCTTTCAAAAAGTTAAGTTTGTGGCATCTTGCATTTTACTTCAAACTTCATGTAATTGTACAAAGAGTTAATACTTGTTCCTAGCACACTACTGCTTGTTACAGCTACGCCACAGGCCATGGTAGTTTTGCAGAATTTCTAACCCTCATTTGTATTTTGATATTTCCTTATGTCTTTTCTGTATGAACGCCGTGTTTAGAGAGACGCCAATAATCGTTTATTCTACCGCCGCCTCATCCAGAAGAATTGCTTATTGCTTTCAGTTCTAAACATGGAAAAAATACCATAATATGTATTCATTTCGAACTGGCTAATTAAGATATAAAATTTATGCTATTTTTTTAATTATTTTGTATTTTAGGAAATTGAAGATTTTTCAAGAACATAGATATGAACCTCGGTTTGTCAGAAGAGGTTTGGTTTGATTAATTTAATTACAACAAAGTACTAGAGGGCTATCTGTCTAAGGGAAGAGATGCCTTCGCGGAGGACTTTCGAAAGGAAACCGGCTCGTATACGCCTTAGACATGGGGAAAACCACGGAAATTCTCATGCAAGCCCGTTTGCTGAGATTCGAACTTCGGATGCTAAAAACCGAACTACCAGTGTTCAGCGACTTTACAGCTCGGCCGCTAATTGGCCCTTTGTCAGAAACGAAAAAAGTCGTTTCTACTTTTCTATTTTATTAGTTCTTAATTGATTACATCTCTTAATGGGTTTCGCAAATATCTGCAAAAAATATTTCAATTTCGCTGAGTATAAATACCCGCAATGGACATACCTGCATTGTAGAATTTTTGAACATCATCCTAGTTTATTTTTCTAAGGTGATTCATATAATTCTAAAGAAAAATATGCATTGGGAGAAGAATTACTTAAAATTTAGCTAATGATCAAAATTGGAAACGAAATCTTTCTATTCAAATATTGAATGATATCTAAAACAAACGTTTCGGTAAGGCTTGGAGCAAAATGAAGAACAAAAGGTGGGCTAATTACCTCGATAGTTGCTAATAGCAACTGAGTGACGTTAATGATTCTATTTAAAGCCCTCGCTTTGCATGTGGAGAAATTTTTTCATTCCTCTGCGTTGCCTTTAATTGTCTAGCCCAATGCCTGGCATATTCTATGCTGATTGGTAAACCTTCGATTTCTGTGACGTTTGTGGAAAGTTACAGAAAAGGAAACAAATGTCGGATAATGTGCTAAGTCATTAAAGACCGCTCTCAAGTAAATCGGGTAAAACAGACTAAAAGTAAAAGAGACTTCCATGCTATTTTAAAACTCTATTCCAGTCTTTAGATTAAAAAAAGAAATTAAGCAAGTAATTGCCTCATAACGAAGTAGATCGTATATAGTAATAGTAACAGATTTTATTATTAACAATAACTATTCTAAAATTTCAATAAAGTTTTTTGTTTTTGCAGTGTAATGTTAGTCGTTAAACCGTAGTATTCCAATATGAATTACATGATATTAAAATGAAATGGCATCCATGTTTAAAATATTATTACGATATTTGTACACAGATAGATGATTTTAGAGCAAGTATATGGAGAAATTGTTGTACTTTTCAGCATACTATAACATGAAAAATCTACAGAGATGATGCTATTGCGGAAAAGTAAGAATACAGGGGCAAATCTATTTAACATTGGCTAAATGGCTATATCGCGAATTTTTCGAGATATCGCCAAGCTGGCAACGATTTTGGCGACTAATTTTTATCTCCAAATTTGGCTAGAAAATGCCAAAAGCCGTCTTACTTGGCGACCAATTGGCCACATTTTGGTCCGATCCCTGTATAACTGTCATGGATATTTCAACTGAGTAACTGTGACTGATGTTCTGTGTAACTGTAACATTTGGCCCTGATATACGTTCCAGTTATTTCGAGAAGTACTAGACATTTTTCAGAGGCTATTTTAAAATTATATAAGACCATGGAGAGGATCTGTTCTCAGTTGTTGTTAGATGATATATCAGAGTGAGTTCGGAGTACTGAGATATCTCCAGGTTAACTTCGCTCTTTAGATGCCCTTTGCATTGCTTTGTGTTTAACGTTCTTAGTAGTTTGAAGTGTAACTTCTGATTGTACTCTGTGATACTGTGAACAACTGTACGAGTATTTCTGTGGAAAGTTTCAGAACTCTAAAGTGTTTCTGTTGACAAAATAAATTTTATCATTCTATCATCGGACCTGTGTGATTCAGTCTGTTACGAAGCTGTACGCACACAACAATATTATCACTGTCACTTATTTTTATTTACGTTTCGTATGGTATGACAATTCATCATTGCTTAATACACGCTTCAAGAATCTTTGATAATAAATCCAAAAATTCTGGGCAAAAAGTTATGTTTCCAGAGGAAATACATTTCTTTCTAAGAAACAAAACTTTTTTTTTGGTGTGACAACACTTAAGAAGGACGTACGAGAAGCCCTTGCATTCGTAAAAGGTAACTCTCTAATGCGGTTTTTGGCATAGTTGCATTCAAACCGCAACAATCAACAACATCAACTGTATTAATTATATCAAATATGCATTCAATTTATTTTAAGTTATCAGGTGGTATGCAAGTTTATCTGAAGGTCAATAAAGGTTTTAAAATTCGTATTTCATGAAATGTTACGCTTGTTTCGGAGCAAGAAACACGAAAATCTGCAATCCCCTTGGTGCGATTCGACATTCCGATTGCTATCCGAACGTTTCCAATTACGTTATGAAGGCATACAGTAAGATAGAAAAATAATTGCTTACATTCTTCCTCATTTAAAAGACGACTAGGGAACAGTGGACCTATCAAACCCAAGTGACGTCCGAATAAAATGTGATAGAAGAGAGATGAATGAGGATGAGGGAGAAGGTAAGGAACGTTTTCCTTCGTTACCATACCCCTTCGTTTATAGTTGACGTCCGGCTAGCAATCAGAAATTCCGGAGTTTGATTTTCACTTATATGAGAGAGAATATAAGGATTTTTTCTTTCCTTAACGCATGCCTTCGTGTGCATTAGAAAGCACATTCGGTTAGTACATCAAGAATTCCGGAGTTTGAATTTCAGCGAAGCCATCGCTGATTTTGCCACGTTCCCTGAATCAGAAAATTCTAGAAGCTCTACAATTGGAATCCTGACTAAAGTGTCATGGAAAAAGAACACAATTAACACATAGCTCGATAAAATTATGACTCTGAATTTAAAACATTTTGTCATTCAAATTTTATTAACTAGATTTCCAGTAAAATCTTTCTAAGACGACCACTTACGGTTCTATATGATTTACATCTTCTGTGCAGATGGTAATCTTATAAATAATATAACTTATAATACATTAATAATATATCTTCTAACATTAATAATATATCTTTATAACATGTAAATAATATATCTTATAATCTGATATTCATAAGCGATGTACATTTAGGTTCTCAGAAATCGTAGTCTCTTTCAGAGGTGAGCATTTGAGAGGTGAGCATATTATTATCAGAAGTCAAATAACTGTGTAATCTAACAACGGTGTAATTTAAAAAAGAACAAAAAATACTGTGAACTCTCTCTACGGCAACTTCCCATAACAAATGCTAAATATGGTAGTCGTCATTACTGTCTCAAGACTACGGAGATTATTAAGGGATTTTATTTTGGTGGAGGAAATGTGAAAAATTTGCAATGCTTTCGACGGGTCTCGAACTTCGGACCTTCCGATAAAACCCGATGTGATTTCTGTTACACCACTAAGGCATATCAGGAAGGAGAGATTAAAAAAAATCTTACGAGCTAAGATGTGTAAACACAAGAAGTGACATTTAAGGTATAAATAACTGACATGGCGTAGCATCAACTTCATGATTTTTAAGACAAATTTGTATTATCCCTACATAACTGTCACTTCAACTAAAAAAGCAGGATTCACTCATACTGAAAAGAATGGTTTATGATTCTGTAGAGCAATTAAATATTTTGATGCTGGACACATGAAAAATGAAGTGCCCTGTCAATTAACATATAGATGCATAAAATGGCAGGGATTCTAACGCTGGACCTCCAGAATACATGTCAAGTGTGCTACCTGTTACACCACGAAGACATGCGAAAAGGCAGGAAAAAATACCTTATATACTCACCTTTTCAGAGGGTGACTAAGAATGAGGGGACACAATTGTTAAATCCTGGTGGTGACGAATTATCGTCCCCCACCTTTTAGTTCAGGCGCCACTGTAGCCTCATTAGGTTTTTTAATACTGGAGACGTGCTGGCCCGGATTCGAACGCCTGAGCTCCCAAATACGCTTCGAGTGTGCTGCCAGTTACACCACGAAAATATGAGGAAACGAAGGAGAAAATACCTTATAATTAAGCAAGTAGTAGAAGGGAAGCCATATGAAGTGACGCTTCATTCTCAATGATTGAAAAAATTTCAATGCTTGCTTTTGCTCAAACTTCGTAATAATGATATATTATAATTCATAATATTAAACATTGTACTAACTCTTGACAGTGATAGTAATTCAAAAGCAGAGACATATATTCAAATTTACAAAATACGGCGGCATACATCAGACAATAATTAAAAATTTAAAAAATGAAATTTCGTTAAGGAACATTTCTTTCTACAATTTCATGCACTTCTGTGATAACAGCGTTACAGTATGAGTAAATTTCCTTAATATGCAAATTTTTAAAAATTTAATAACCAGTATAAGGATAAATACTATGATTATAATCATCACACTACGACAAGAACTCTTCCTGAAAATCTTGCAAAAATTTCAAGCTTTATCCTTTTAAGTAGATAATTTTCTTTTTGTATTTTTTCTAACAATTTTACATCTTGCCACATTTATCGATTTCTTCTGACAAATAACTCCTTCCCTCTTGAAACATTTTTGTCATATTTTAGCAATTCGTGCTAAATGTATTATTTATTCAGCAGCGTTCGGTACATCAAACCCGAGCACCAATAATTTGACAGCTCAAGCCATTAATCTTCAAACACTGACTGCCCCCTCCTTTGCCTCTTAAATACTAGTAGAATATCAAAGATTTCTTCAGCTTTTTTATTTTAAAGCAGTCTGAATATTTAAGACTTCTGGAAACATATTTAACATAGATTTTTCTTGTAACCTTTACCTTCGGGTGTGAAAATTAATATATAAAAAATGTCAGAAATCACACGAAATACTAAAAGCAGAAAGTATAAAGAGAAAAGCAGAGTTAATTCAAAAAGGAAGAATCCGTTTTTCTTGCCTATTTGGTATGAAGTGTATGTTTTAAATAAAGAACAATTAAACTATTTATGGACTGAAAAATATATATTTTGTCTTTACTTCCCTTACATTTATTTTCGCAACTGTTGGTCCTAGACATGCATCTCTAGTCGCAAAAATATTTCAAATGACGCAAATATGACGCACTTTTGGATACTTTTAAGTTTAGAAACATAAATACTGTAAAAATTACGCAACCTATATATATATATATATACAGACAGATAGCTATAGCACCTCGGTACCACTTATATATATATACAGTGAAATCTCTCATAAGCAGTATCTTATTAACCGGCAATATCAAAATAACAGAATTTCGGAAATCTAAATTTAAACCCGAATTTAGATCAATGAGATTAATATATATATTGGTATGTGTGTGTGTATAATGAGATGATTTGGAGAATAAATACAACGGATTTGGCGATGGTCCTTTGCGTTGTAATAACTTGGAGATGCTTTACTGCGTAGTTTCCTGAGATACATAACGAAGAAAAACAATCATGGCAGAAAATAACGGGGCACAATTTATTTCCTATCACGTAAGTCTTCTTTACACATTCTACATTACGCATTGTGGAGTCATTAGGTTAACTTAAAGCAGGGGCATGAAAAATGAGCAATTCCTTCACCGAGACTCGAACCTCAGACCACGAGAATACGCTCCAAGTGTGCTGACCATTACATCACGAAGCCATACTAATAAGGCGGAAGAAATACCTTATATATTCACCCTTTTAAAGGGCGACTGATGGTTAGGGGACCCAGTCTCCAAATCTTGGTGGCGAAGAATATCCATCCACGCCCTTTTTTTTTAGTTCGGGCCCCACTGTAGAGTCATTAGGTTAATTCAAAGCAGAAGACGTGAAAAATGAGCAATTTCTTCGTCAGGACACTAACCTCGGACCTCTCGAATACGCGCTGAGTGTGCTGACCATTACATCACGAAAGCATGCTAAGAAAGCTGAATAAATACCTTATAACATCATTTCGGGTTTGAGATGCATCCGACAATCGCCGTGCACTTCAGATACTTCGAAACAATGAATAAGGCACAGCGAGAAGCACGCGATGCCAGCAGAAAGCGAAGCATTGGATTCGCAATAGCAGCAGCAGTATTTAAAATAAAATGTTTCTTTAATCTGATTGTTCGCGAACTTACTGCATTGCAGTATGATTACGTAAACAGACTAACTTTCAAATATTTATATATATGTTTTATCGCTTATATGTATATATCATATTTTTAATGCGTAGATACCAAACTAAGTTCAGCTAATAATTATCTTTATTTCCAGATTTCTAGGCACACTAAAATAATTCCTCATGGACAATATTACTCTTTAATCATAACAATTACGATGATTTCTTATATACACAGGTTAATAGGGCGACATCATTTTAGACGGACAAGTAGAGCATACAAGACAGGTTAGCAATGGCGGAAGCTAGGGAAAGGAATGCAGAAGAATAATGACGTAATTAACTCGCCAGAGGTATTTGTACTAGAAAGATGCAACTGTAGCGACAAGCTATGATTGGTTAATATTTGTTTCAGTTGTTCTTTTCCAGTAGCGTTATAACTTAGAAAGATCTCGAATTTGGGAGAACAGATGAATTTAGGTGAAGAACACCAAATCTAGAATGTTAATTTTGAGGTCGCCAATAAAACAGCTGCCGTATTTTCTTATATCTTATATATATATATATATATATATGTACACACACATGGAAATAACGATAACTTTTAAGAGTCGACTTGAGAACTTTCACATTGAAAAATGCTATTTTTACTTTATATCTTGCCTGGAGAGTTCTATACCTTTGATTAGTATTATATTAAGTATATTGCTTTATTATATAGTAAGTATATTACTTTCGATCTTGGCTCAAATTATGCCCAATGATCATGTTCGTAGATGATGAGTCGAGCGACGAAAGTTCTTTTGGTTTTAAAACAAGTGCGGTGTCTGAGCGAAATCTTGGATTTAGTTACATGTTCGGAGTAGGTTAGTGAAGAGGAGGTGCAGCGTTGGGTGGATGTAAACAAATTTCTCTTTCAAAGTAATGACAAAATAGTTCGAAATGAGAGAAGAATGAGGAAGAGGAAGATGATGAAGATGAAAAATGAGGAAGATAATGTGAGAACGGCAGAATGAAAATGAAGACACCATGCAGAGCAAGAAAGTTACGTGCAAGGAATCTGACAAAGGATTACAGATTTTCATAATGTTTGATGAGAAATGATCTTCTATATAAGCACATGATGTTACGAAGTTTCATTGTGCGCTGAGCGAATGTTTCAAAACTTTGGCGACAATCTTGTAAAAAGGCAAATGTTCCAAGTTATTTGCCACCATATAAAGAAACTCGTACTTTTACAAGATAACATATATGGTAATTTTAAAATGTTGCTACATTTTGCTATCCTGAAATATAAAACCATGATTATTTTAATTTTAAATAGTCTCTTTTTCGATTTTATTTAACTGTGACCGGTTAATAAAAAAACACGACCCGTTGGCTTCGCATGCTGCAGTTTCTACGATGGTGCTGTAAAGTTTGAGCAGATAAGTTCTAAAAAAATATACAATCAGTCGTATCTGGAATAGGCGGGGTTCCTTTCCTACCGGTTAAGAGAGATTCTAGGGTATTTAGGAAAATTTTACACTCATTATACAAAGTAAAATACTAAAAGTGGAACTCCTGTCCGAAAAATTGCCTGTCTATATATATAAGCTCTGTCCCGAAAGTAATGCGTCCATTTTTTTAAAGAAATTTGTTGAACCGATTCGTACAATTACTCAATATTCTTCGAAATACATCCCCTCCGCTTTAACACACTTGTTCCAACGCGAATTCCATGCTTTATATGCGTCCTGCAAGACCGTCACAGAGGTGTTCGTTAGCAACCTCGTCGTAGCCGCCTTGATGTTCTTCAGGATCCTCAAATGCTGTCCTTTGAGAGTTTTTCAATCTTCAGGAATAAAAAGAATTCGGGAGGGGACAAATTCGGACTGAAGCAACGCAAAAGTCTCCGACGGCGTTTTCTCAAGTTTGAAACAAAACTGCGAATCGTTGCTCGAGAGTTTTTCCATCTTGTTTTGACCGAGGACTCACACAAGGGTTCACTACAACGGGCAATGTGATTCTCCAAAAGCTCGGGGTCGACTGGCGCTGGTCGCGCTGTGTTACTAATTTCCACCTACCCTTCCGTGCAAGCGGTAACGCTGTGCGACAGATAGTCGCCGCAGAAGAAAATGGAACGCATTACTTTCGAGACAGGCCTTTGTCGAGCATTTCTATGTAGATTGTTGCCAGAAATATTAATCAGTATATATATATAGGTAGATAGATATAGAAATAGATATAGATATAGATATTAAAAAAAGATATTTTTCGCGGATTCTTACAGAATTTGTGCTTGCGGGCAAACTTTGAGTTGCATAGCATTTTATATCTACTCATAAAGAATTATATTTAAACAGCATTTATGAAGTGAGTTCACATAAATATTTATTTTAGTCTATGTTTAAATGAACTTCCTTCATTAAGATGACATTTACAAAGTATGAAAACAAAATATTTGAAATCCTAAGTTACTATGTGTCATGCCGTTATAGGCAAGAGTCCGCCATTAGAACAGTAACAAATATATGTACAAAGAGACAAAAGATTTCATGACAGGATAAAGGCAGTCATGTCACTGAGAGGTTTAAAGGGAAAAATGAGAATTTAAATCTCTATGCAGTATTTACAGAACTGGGTCGACTGTCCATGAAATAATTTTGCATTTTAATTTGAATATTAAATTACATTTCCATATATGAAATTCTGGATTGAGATAAAATGTATATTATGATGATGAAATATGTCTGAGAATTTTTATTACATTTTCAAATGACATATGAGACCAGAACCACGCCAAAACAGCAAATTCAGGTTATGGGGGGGAGGAGGGGGAACAGATTCTTCAGAGAAGTTTATAAGAAAATTGCTATGTAAAATCCAAGATTAAAATTTTTTCTATGTTTAACAATCTTTCAAACTTATTATAACCATAATAAATATTTTTTAGATTCGGAATTTTAGCATAGTGCCTTCAATATAATTGAAAGGCAGTTCAAGTAGTAATTATTTTATTAATAATCTTATTCCCTTCAAAAATATCAACATCAAGGAATATATTCTTAAAGAGAGTTTGCATCAGTAATAAACGTAATTTAAAGATAAGTTTAAGATTTTATGCGATAGAAATTAACAACAAATTGTTATAAAGAGCTCTATCCTTTACGACGTAAAAATATCGGGAAATCGGTATTAGCTAGATAAAGATTCTTTTAAAGTGATTAATCAATTTATAAAGTCTTTTGGCGCTTTTTTCATGTACGAAACAATTTATGCATTTCTGCAAAATAGGCACTGCTACTAAATACTTCTGATTGCTCCAGCCTCAGAAAAAGCTACTGCTGACACATAATGACGTCTATAAATGAAAGACTAAACATTTGCTACCTTTTCTTCTTAACTTTAATTAAAATAAAATCCAGTGGGACCTCAGATTACGAACGCCTCATTTGAAGAATAATTTGGTTCACAAACAAATTATCTGAAAAAAAAAGCCTCGTATTAAGAAAGGTGTCTCGGCTTACGAAGAGTCAGCCAAATATAATTTTCAGAGATGTTTGGGGTAACTTATGGTACATAAGTGACACTCAGAGGGACTTCTAGAATTATCGTTAGATTATTTTCCAATGTTTAACTTTTATTTAACAACGCTTAGAAATGATTTGCATGATCCCGAATTCGGCTTGAAGAAATTTATGGGCAGAATGAGCTGCAGGGAAACATTTTGAACACTTTGACACTTAGAACATTCGTGTTAGCTATGATATTGTCTCTCTATTCAAATTCATGGGCTAGGAATTGAACTATGAAGATGTGAAATACTTACTAACAGGCCATAAAAGTTACTTTAACGAGAAAGAATTACAACTTCAGAAGCAGCAACAAAAAGTGGAACAAATGTTTTTAGATGAAAACGAAGAATGACAAGCAATTATAATTCTCTATTTTGCGAAAATGTGCAAAAAGATTTAAGATGCAAAGTTTTCATGAAGCTGTATCACTAAAACGCAGTAGCATAGCCACAGGTACTTTTAAGGACAATACCATGTCTAATTTTAGAAACATGTTAAAACGTAGGTAACGGGAAATTGGACAAATTCTTAGCGAAATCGAGGTCGCATGAGTGTCCAGCTGAGTAGAATGCTGCTTAGAGACAAAGAAACCGTAAAATACGATGCTTCTTTAAGATAGTTACGTAATGTTTTTTACAGAAGAGAATTTCACAGCCAGACAGTAACATCTTCCTTATAATTTTTGCTACTTATGCCGCCCAATCTACCGCCAATACTGTAAAAGTAATTTAATTTTCCGGCTATATTTTCGCAAAGTACTGTTGTTTAAATAAGCAACTGTGTGTGATCTAGTAATTAATTAGTTCATTTTATATTAGTTCCTATGTGAAAAAGAGTTTCTGCTTACTAACAATTCGAATAACTGCCTTCAGACTCGAATTGAATTTGTGAACCTTGGTTTTACTGTACATATCTTGTAACATCTAAAAGCTCTTAGGAAAGCATCAAAATTAGCTTACAGGTTTACAATCCTGCGCGTGCACTGAAAATAATACAAAATGACTATTTTATTATATTATGTCACTCCCAATTTTGGACTTTTACATTTTTTAATTGTTTTAGCTACAGCTATATTTTTGATAGTACAAATTATCGTCTGCGACTTGACAGTTTTGTTTTCATGCAAAATGGCTTTTTTAAAGAAGCAACATATGGAAGGGAGGCTATGTTTGTGCTCTATCTGAAGAAAAGTATTTGTATCTAGTTATTAAAAAGCAACATGAAAGCCACTGATTGTCGATATCTAAAGCTACGTTTGGTAATATTGTCAACAAGAATGGGGGGGGAAGTCAAAATTGGTTTTAAGTGGAAAAATTGTTATAAATACATATCCAAGGAAAAAACGAATGTTTCGAATGTTGCAAAGGTAAGATCTTTAATGTTAAAAGAAAATCAAAGGACAGTTGTATAATCATTGAAATGCTCAGTTTCAACTGTAAACAAAGTGCTAATTTGAATCTTAAAAATGCAAAAACACATAAGGTACGTTTTCTTTCTGCACGACAGATCATCGTACGCAAAAGGCGTTCTTTATGAGAATTCTTTACATGAATCATTTATCCGGACAAAAAGGAAAAAAAATTATTATCATCGTAGATGAATCTCGGATGTATTTAAATGATTGCAATAAAAAGAGATCTATTTATTACCTTCAAAGACGAGAAAAAGCCTTAAAACATGATTCAAAGAAGCTAAAGTTTTTCAAAGGAATTTATGATTGTTGATGGTTGTTCCATATAATGGCAAAATAAAAATAAAGATAGTCTAGGAAATGATGAGATCAGCAACACATATTATCAGGAATATATTTTGTATCCAATTTTTAAATATCAAATATCTTCATTTTACCGACAGTGCCATCAATCAGTAAAACTGCATCAAGATAAAACAAGAGGCCACACGACAGAATCCCCTGTTAATTTCCTGGAAAAATGGAACAAGAAACGGGTAAAAAGGCCATAACACTCTTTTCAAATCCCTACTAATTCTCTCGGTGTATCCCCCATGGATTTTTGCTCTTTTGGACTTTTAAAAAGGACTGTCCAAAGGTTGACCTGCAACCCTCCTTGGGCTTTGGAAAGCTGTTCAAGAGGAAAGGGATAAAATACCTTTTCCGATACTACAAAAAGCTTTATTGTCTTAGAAACTACGGTGTAGAAAAATAGTGAATTATAAAAGTTATCAAACAAAAATTTAAACTAAAAAATTTTAGATAAAATATTTCTGTAAATGCAATGAAAATAGTCTTAGAAATATGCGATCAGCTCCTGTAATTCAAGTTTTCAAAAATGTTGATATATACCTCAGTACAATAAGCTAACCATATTACATATTCAAATTCACTTCTTGCATTATGGCACGTGATAATCGAGTATTAGAAACGCAGGAAAAGAATTTTTAATCTCTTAACATAGTAGCAAACCCCCTACAAGCAAGGGTGGGTGTCAGCTATGTCCCTGAACTTTCAGTAATAATAGAAAAGGGAAATTTTTAGGTGCTTCATGAGGTCTTTTATGCTAATTCTGCTTGCAACATTTTGTTCTTTGCTTTATTTATGTTTTTTATCCACCCAGTTCGTCCCCAGAAGTCCCTGGAAGTCGACCTCCCACGTGCGAGCCCTGCTGTTCATAAAAGAGTATTGCACGATTAGCATAATCGTGCGCGCCCGGTCCACCGTTCTTTCAGATTAAATTCCAAAACGCTTAGTCTATGACGTCACGACTGTTTCCATGGTGACGCCGAAAACACCAAACTGCGACGACTGCCCGGGATCGCAAAATATTCTGTTTGTATAACGTAATTAAAAAGAAAAGCATGTTTATAATAGCTTTTGGAAAGGAAACACTGCAGATTCTTCCAATTTATGTTACAAGCATCTATGGAAGAGAAAAAAAATGTGGAGCTTTTTCATATTTTTGTTTATTCTGTCGATGACTCTTAGTGGGGTCTATAGAATACACCATGATAAGATTCATGAGAATCATGAGAAACGAATATTTAAACTAAACATATACATTAAATATTCTGAAAATAAGCGTGACTTCTTGACCTTTAACTAGCATCTGAAGTTAGGGAAATAGGCAACTTATATTAGTGTTTATGTTTTACATATAAAACTCTATCAGTTTAAAAAAAACTGGCACATCCTCTTTCTTTATGAATGAAAAACTTGCCCGCTTACCTGAAGAAGAACCTATGCAGATAGATTATGAATAAAATCAGTCAAAATTTTTGTAAAATATCTACGTCGACTTACGGATGTTTTTAATATTATTTGCCTAAAATAGATTGTGACTTTACTACTCATTTCGTTTTATTAATCTCAAAAACAACAGAGCGTAACAACCGATTAGCGTTTAAAATTATTCGCAATAAAATCTGGCACGCCATTTTTTACTTTTCTCGTTTTATATGTTTACATACATTTTCACGGCATTTCATTTTAAAAGCTAAGCAAGAGGTAACTCTGTATGGAATCTTGTGCATCTTGTTGAAAAATGAAACCACAAACTCGGTATACAATACTATTAATCTGCCAATAAAGATGAGCTTGCAATTAATACTTCGCAATTATTTAGCTACTTAATGCCCAACTAATCTGTGGCCACCTTGCATTGCATAGCTCAGTTTATTTTAATTTTAAGCATATATTTTTCAAACAGAATACACTCGCAGATTTTTCAAAACATTTTAGTTCCAGATGACCTAAAGAAGACACAGTTTCATCCCTCAATACAGTCTAAGCGTTCTAACCATCACCAGGTGGAAGACAGTGGACGTAATACAGTATAGTCTGTTAGCCAATCCCAGTGTCTCCTCAGATCGCTAGGGTATGATGCCAATCATCCGACAAGTTACAGAGGTGATGGGGCCACTAAAGTAATATTCACTTTATCAGTGTATCCCAAACCAATCATGTACAGGTTCCCCCAGTGCTTATGCAGCATTCTCCAGTATAAAAAAGAGATAAGATATGCATTAAGGTCAAGCCAGGAACAGTCAGTGGCTTCACAGCATTCCTTATTAAACATTTTCCCATGAAGAAAAGAAATATCTATCTTCACTTTCGAGGGTGCTTTATCGCAAAGACTGAGTTTTATGATTATGAGATTTCCCATCATTTAATATTAAACATTTTAACATGAAAAAAGAAATATTTGTCTTCACTCTCGCGGGTGCTTTATCGCACACACCGAGTTTTATGATTTTAAGTGATCACAATATTTAATATTAAACATTTTCAAGCGAAGAGAGAGATTATCTTCATTCTCAAGTATGCTTTATCGCTAACACAGTGTTTTATGTTTTTGGTTAAGTGATGATTTTTGTTCCATTGATGCCTAGTGACGTAAAATTTTGTATTGTTTCTGAACTGTTTGAGTTTGATAACATGACGGGCTGTTAAAATTTGTCATCATATTTTTCAGCCAGATTTGTTTTCTGCTGAGTTTGCGGAGACGTTCATGGGAAGTCACTAATTTTGGTTCCCAGATTCTTTTGAAATTCCTTAATGCTTATGGTTCTTCAGATAATTGTTCATACAATTAGTACCTGGAGTATCATAGATTGTTGATACTCCAGGTCAGTTTCTACTAAACAGCTACCTCACTTTAAACGTTCTTTCAATAGCCTGATTAATTGCAAAACACTCCTAGGATGAATTTTGAAAACTCTGTTCTCTTACTCATTTTCCAGAGAAAATGTTTTGAATACAATTTTTACAGATACATAAAAGGGAACACAATGTACCTTTTGCTACTCTTAACGGTGGATTTAACCAGGCTTTTATTGTAGTTATAGGAAAGTCAGGTGTCATACTTTTTGACCTAGTTTTGAATTCCGTAGACGGCTTGGATGTTTATAAGCATATAGGGCTTCTGCGGCATGACAGCGCTTAAAATCCTGTCAAGCGAAATATCCCATCAAGAGCTTGGTGGAAGAAAAACAGGGGTAAAAGGACCTCTTACCCGTCTCTTGAGAATGGAACTTCAAGCCCTCCTTCAAAACTCGAAATCCTCCTTCAAAACTGGGAAAGAGCAGGACATAGTCGTATTATTACCTATAAGATACCCAAGACCAAAGACGTAACCTTTTCTTCTTGCCCACGATAAAACTTGTGGACTTGGTTGTGGTTAATCTGATTTATTTCACAAACACAACAACACTGAACCTAACTCACGGTTTAAAGTCGTTGCTTCACTTGCACATTGCCAGTTTCTCAAACTGAATATTACATATATATTACAAAATAGTTATTTCTAAAATTATCTCGTGTATTCTAGAAACAAAATTATGTTCATCGCTTGTCTTGGAAATAGTTAATAATATATCACGACATTAGGTCTAAAATCCCGTAATTTAAATACGATAATAATATTTATCAAATTTTAATGCCTCAGGTATATTAAAGCAAAAATTAAACATTTTGATTAAATACTTTAAATAGAAAAAGGTTCCAGGCATTTTACGTATCTCTGTAACTCCTCATTCTTTTGGAGAAAAACTTATTTTAAATTGCTGGTGGGCCTCTAAACAAACATCGAGGTAGGAGACTATTATTAAAAAAATTTGAAGTATATTTTAAAAATTTAAAAAAATGTTTCTCTAATTATTTTTCAAATAATAGTGCATATTGTAACGAACTGCACGAGCCTGAACGTTTTGAAATTCAAAGCATGGATGAGACGAGGAATATTTTACAGAATTAAGCTCGTTGTGTTCCTGCCTTAAACTTCAGCACAGAATAAAAGAACGTAAAGACAGAAAAAGATGTGTGAAATATGTAATAAAAGATACACTAGATCTACTTATCTCCAACTGGAGACCAAATCAGATAAAATAAAGTAGTGTCGGCAATTTCGCTCTGTAAAGAGGATATTCAATTAAACACCGATTAAAAACCGAAACTTACCCCAGTACATTGCTCCAAACTTGCACTGTAATGTTAAGTACGTTCTCTAATGAGGAAAACTAGAACCAGTTCGTTTTTCTATTAGAAGGGGCTCGAGGATAAGTTTTATAATTCGGGACATATCAGAAAAGTGTAAATTACCAGTTATTAGAAAAAACGCTTTGTCGGTATTTGACTTAACTAACAACATTTTTTTTTAACTAAGTAACAGAACAAACAGATTGTTATGGATTTTGTATTTATTTAGCTATTTATTTAGAATTGTATTTAAAATTGTTTTATTTTCCCGTGCAATGCAGCGCTTGACGAAACTGAAGAGAAACTGCAAGGAAAAAGTCAAAATACAAGAGCGCGTGCATTTAATATTTAATAAATAGATGTCTCGTAATTGTACTGTTTTGCTATCCAGAAAAATCGAGAAAATAGATTTTACGAGAATATTCTGGTGCTTAATAAAAAAGCTTATAAAAGCCGAACTAAAACATCTCAGCTCAGTTGCTGCTGTTTTAAGCGAATTGCTGTTTACTTAGGGCCGTTATTGATTGTAGCGAATTCGTTGTGAGATTGACTTAGTCTTTCTATGCTTTGAATTGTGTTCTGTTTCACGTTCAAGTAGCTTAAAATATAACTATTGTGAGATATTTTGATATTGTACTAATATCTCTGAGGAATATTTCAACAGCTTGTTTTATTTCTTGCGAAAAGAATAAATTTTATTAACATTTTAACGACTTGTGCATTCAATCCATTACGAATCCGTACGCAGGCAAAAATATAATGCGGTGAAAGCCAAAATTAAAAACAGAAATCAATCATTCTTAAACATAAAAATTGATGTTTTAGGAACTGATCAAATATAGGCAACTAATTTGCCTTTTTCTGATATCTCAGTTTCTAAAATAAACAAAGAATTAAGGGGTAATAACAGGTAGAATTTATTCGCTTTAAAATGAAACTAATAGCACAGAAACTACAGTTCTGTGATTTTTTGAATTAATTTCGACGATAGTATTAGTACAAAAATGCCCTATGTATCGTAATTTATTTGAGCTTTATGTAGTAAATTATAGCTTCTTACAAATAATAACATCATAGCCTTTGGCTATTATAATAAAAAATAAGGTAATATCAGATGCTAAAAGCTGAGAAAAACTCACACCCGAATCAGTTCGGGCAACCTAGTCGCGACAGATTGAAAATGCCCAAACTGACTTCCGGCAGGAAAAAGAAAATCAGTATTTCTCTTTCGTAAAGCTTGGAATGAGTTCATTCAGCTTTATCAAATGCTTAATGCAATATAATTCACTGTTTCGTGAATAATTGGTGATATTTGTTCCCCCCTTATTTAAACATTGGGCGCTATTAACTGCAAAGGCGTCAAAGAATTTAAAAAAAAAAAGCATTTTTCTCATAATTTTCCTAAAATATACTCCACAGGAAGAGGTTAATGCATGTAAACGTTTTATCGCAGCACGAGTATTTTTTAATGTTGCACGTTTTGGTAATAAGTCACATAAAAATTCTGAATGCGGTATTTTGAAAGATAAACAGAGGGTCCTCTTAATTCCAGCTCCTGAGAAAAGGTTCCTTTTTTTTTTTTTTTTTTTTTCAAAACAGCAGTTCTCCGTACAAAGCACAAATTTTATTTATTATTAAAGCTGAAAGTCTTACAAGATGAGTTAGCTATACAGGATTAACAAAAAAGGGAATAATTGAAAATAAGCCTTTCAGAGAAATTTAACAAAAAGGCTCGAATTACAGAAATGCGCTTGTACATACTGAAGACTTTTCTGTGTTCCTTTCTGTGGGTATTGCTAATGAATATATCTGATTAGTTCTTTGATTCGAAGTGCTAGGGTCTATCTCACTAGGGAAGGGACATCCGAAACCCTGAATCCCGCGTATGTTGAACAAGCTTCGTGTTGAATATTTGTGTTTTTTCTGCTAGTCAAACCTTTCGAATCCTAATCTAAAAAAACTACAAAACGTGTAGAAGCTTTACTCTGACTAAACATGAAAATCTAATGGCTAAACGTGAAAACCTAATGACTAAACATGAAAAATTAGCGGTGTCATGACAGGAATTCGAACTTCAGACTTTCCGATTGCTAGCCAGACGTGCTTCAAATTATAGCACAGTTCATGCGATAAGAAAGAAGAAAATCTCTTACATTCTCTACCATTTAATGGGAGAATGGAAAGGAAGGGTCAAATTCATCAAATCCTGATAGTGACGAGTGAAATCTTGCTAATAGCTATTACTGGTGGTCGCAGAGCTGGTGATAGGGCATAACTGCAGGCAAGGCTTCCCAATCCTCTAGCCCTAAAGCATTCAAAACACTCGGTTTAAATATTCAAATAATTAATTTGCATTCTGGTGAGGATTATCAGAAGGAGAATATGTAGTAAAGGTTTTAAATCATAATATTTCGTTAATTACCATAAAATAACTTATAGTTTGCTTAAAAACTATTCGTAGGAGGAATTTTTAAAATTATGCGAGCATTTTAGATTACTCAGAATGCTTACTTTCCTAATCCAGTACTGCAGTACTTCCTGTCAGTAATTTAAGTGTTAAACTTTTTATTTTTTCATTCAAACAATGAATGTCAAATCCTACGAAAATGAAAGGTATTAATTTTATCTTGATGTAAGTAGTACTATAGCAGGTTTTTCTAAGCATTGTATAACTTTATTAACAACCAGTGAGACGTGATTCTTATCCATCACTTTTTCCCCA
Organism: Stegodyphus mimosarum; assembly: GCA_000611955.2. Taxonomy (NCBI): domain Eukaryota; kingdom Metazoa; phylum Arthropoda; class Arachnida; order Araneae; family Eresidae; genus Stegodyphus; species Stegodyphus mimosarum. The sequence goes on along the minus strand of KK114184.1, from coordinate 153,037 downwards.
AACTAATTATCTATCCTTTTTTTAAATAATACTTATAGTTAATTAAAACACTCCCTCCTCTTTAAAATAATGATTATGATTAATCAAAATCCTGATCGTAATGTATTCCGATTCCAGCGCGATTTGCAGAGCTTTTAGAATTTTTTGTAACAGGAAACGTGATAAAATCAGCTGTTTCCTCTTCAGGATTCAAGGTCCATCCTTCGGCTTGCTTGCTTTATGTGCTTCCAGTTCCGCCATGAAATCAGAAGATAGGGAGGAGAAAAGTACTTACATTTTCACCGTTTTAATAGGCGACCGGAGACGAAAGGGCCCACTCGCAAATCCTAGTCGTGACGAATTATTAACACCCATATTTTAGACCGACGCGACTATAGAATAACTTTGATTTCCAAGAAGCATGAGAAATCTGCTATATTTTTATTGGAATACGAACTCTGAACCTCCCAGTTTCTTGCCGGACGTGCTTTTCAATTACAACTTGAAGATACACAGAAAAATTAATTATATTCCTTACAGAATTGCACCCCTTACATTCCTTACACAGAGAAAGAAATATTCCTTACATTCTCTCTCCTCCACACTGAAAAGGCTACTAGAGCGAGACTAGAGCCAGGCGTTATATCAAGTTGGAGGGAGGATTATCGCCCACCTCATTTTAGTTCGGGTGCCATTTCTCGAATCTATTAGGCTTTTGAAAGCAGGAAACATGAACAATTAGCAGTACACTCGTGAGGATACAAGCTCCAGATCTCCCAATAACCAGTCAGATTGGCTTTCAAGTACACCACCAAGGCATGAGATATAAGATAATTAATAAGGCATGAGATAAAGAAGGAACAAATTCCTTACAAACGTTACGTCTTTATGTTCAACTCACGCAAAATATTGTAGAGATTTGTCGTATTTACGTCTAGTTGTTATGTTAATTAAAAGCAAAAAATACAGGTGTTGCAATTTCAATAAACGTAAATCTCCAAATCCCTCCTCATGGCGACTTCGAATGCCCCACTGTTAATTTTATGGATAGAATATAGCGTCCTATGCTTAGAGTTTCATCTGCGGAAACAATTGCGAATCTGCACTTGCTTGAGAAAATTCAGTAAGAACGAAACATTTTGTGTATTCTGTAAGAATATAATTTATTTTTTTCATTAAATAATATAAAGAAAATGAATTTTAAGAGTTAAGAATTGAATTGATGTAATATGTTTCCTATATTTCCAGAAAAGTTAGCAGTTGCTCCATAAGGATCTCTTTTAAAGAATACTAAAGAATAGTATGGAAAATGTTTGGAAAATATGTGCAGATTTAAAAATTCGAAGAAGAAACGCATTGCTCGTACCCAGATACTTTGTAGAGACATTAGAATTTTTGAAGCAGGAGATGTGAGAAATGAGCAATGCCTCTCTCCGGGACTCGAACCTCGGACCTCTAGAATACGCGCCGGACGTGCTGACCACTGCACCACGAATTCATGCTAAGAAGGCGGGAGGAATACCTTATATACTCCCCCTTTTAAAGGGCGACTGGGGCTTAGGGGACCCAGTCGCCAAATCCTGGTGATGAAGAATCATCATTCACCATCTTTTAGTACAAGCGTCACTGTAGAGACAGAAAGTATTTTTTTTTAATCAGGAAAGCGAGCAATGCCCTCGTCGGGGCTCAAACGACGAACCTCTCGAATACGCGCAGAGTGTGCTGACCACTACACCACGAAGGCATGCTAAAAAGCCGGGAGAAATACCTTATATACTCCCCCTTTTAAAGAGCGACTGGGGACTTGGGGGGCCTATCGCCAAATCGAGGCCTTTCTGACACTCTTCCAAGAAATACCTTAATCCTTATATACTCCCCTTTTTAAAGGGCGACTGGGGACTAGGGGGCCCAATCGCCAAAAACAAAAGGTGGAGAATCATCATCCATCACCATTTGTTTTTAGTTCGGGCGCCACTGTAGAGCCATTATGATATTTTCGATGTCAGGAAGTTGAACAAATAAGCAATGCCCTCACCGGGACTCGAACCACGCTCTCGAATA
>KK114184.1:136373-150950 GCA_000611955.2 Stegodyphus mimosarum | reverse complement strand
CACGACGAAGGCATGCTAAGAAGGCGAGAGAAATACCTTATAGCTTTAACATAACATTTCGAAGCCTTTCTGACACTCTTCCATTTGCGATCGTAAAACACACCGTCATACCTTACAACATTTATTTTCCATACCGCATTTAAGACTGCAGCGAAAGAGGCTAAATGGAAATGAAGAAGGGATACCTCTAGAAGGCCAGACAATCCGTCGGAGCTGTCGTTACAGTGGTTAAAACACACCGGGAGGCTGAATATGACTTTGAAATGGAAAATGTAAAGTAGTCAACTTTAATAATGTATAAGCAAAATCTGGACATACTTTGGATGCATACAATATATGTAGATGTTTTAATCTGGTTTGCATCTGAAATAGACTATATAATATATACAAATCGTACTGCACGCTACTACATAACGTAAACGATAACTTTTAATTTTGATATTTAGTGTCGAAAATACATATAATATTTACAGTATTACATATTTTGTAAAATCTTAGCACAGTAGATACAGGTTAACAAGTAATTCATGCTGCAAACAGGTTACGTTAAAACGACATCTGCATAATAATAATAATAAATAATGTAATACATTATAATACTATGTACATTCTTCGTCTTCCCATTTTATAATAACTTTGCATTTTATATATCTTATGTTATTGCACAAATACAATACTTAATGCAAGTATCATATAAAACATACGTTTTCTACAATATATGATAGCCATCGGTCCATAGTTGTTTTGGAAAGTTCTAGCTGTGCTGAAGTTTAAATCAATGTCCCTGGTACCCTACTCGATTGGCAAGTGAATTATCATTTTACGCTGAATTAATGTGCCAAAGTCTTGAGAATGTTAAAATAAGCATTTTATTAACTCTAACAGAAGGCACTGCTTGTGCTGAAAACAGAACTCCGCCACTCGCGGGTGTTTAAAATAACATAAATTCAAAGTGAGATTCAAGTAATGTAATCGCAGACTACACAAAATTGTCTACTTTAGCTGGCTCAAATGTTTTAACTTTGGGTAGTAAAATGGCTAAAGGTGGAATAATCTCTCGCAGAGCTGGCGACAGGACGTAATTACAGGCGAAGCCGCCAAAAGCTCTAAATCTAAATCAATCAAAACTCTCAACCTTTATTCAAACACCAAATTTGCATTCTAATGAAGACTAACGAAAGGAGAATTTACAGTAAAATTTTAAATCTTAATAATTGCTTAACTACCATAAAATATCCTACAGTCTGTTAAAAATTATTCTTAGGAGGAATTTTTAAAATTATACGCACATTTTAGACTACTTATGATGTTCCTAATCCAGTACTGTAATACTTCCTATCTGTGATTTCTTTGTAAGACGTTTTTACTTTTGCATCCAAAACACTGAATTTCATATTTTACGAACATGAAAGGTATTGATTACATTTTGAATTAGGCAGTATTACAGCAGGTTGTTCCGCACATTGTATGATTTTTATTAACCTCTTGTGAGCCGTGAGACTTATTCATAGCTTTTTCTCCAAAATAATTTTCTACCCTTTTTAAATTAACTTACGTTAAACACCTCACCTAGAACATTATTTTTCAATTCACTAGTACGAAAATGTATGTGTATTTGGACCATATTACTAAAGACAAGAATGTAAGTTGTCGGCTTGTAAGTGCCTAGTAAATGAGAGTTGGATCTTTCCTATATAACGTAATGATGGTATTGAATAAATTAGTACTCATTTCAATGGATCTATATCTAATCTTTGTTACTCAAAAGTGAAAAATTAGTCTATATATTCATATGAGTTTGTTCCTCGCAGCGTGGAAAAAAAGCACTATTTAGAGCCACCAAATCTGGAGCATGCAATAGCCCTGCACCCGAACATGTGTATTTTGAATCCCGAATTTGATTTTGGAACATGCTTTTTATTTACTTCATATTTTACGTGAACTTAATTAACTTTATGTGAACCTTGATTAACAAACTCAGCTATTTAAAAGCACTGCACTGCCAGATGGCAAAGCGAAAGATATTTATATCTTATATTGAATCAAAAAACTTGACGGCATATGAGAAATGTATTGCCACAAGACAAAACGCGAGGTATTTCTTTTTCAAATTTATTCAGTACATCGACGATTTGAAAGAAAGCCGCTGCCCGAAATAAAATGCTTTAAACTTCCACTTGCCACTGATGTTACCATTCGGCAAAACGTACAATATTTAGGTTTCTTTTTTCGTTTTCTATTTTCTCTCCCCTTCAATTGAATCCATTTATTGCTGAACAAATTAAGCGATTTAAAACAATGAATGCAGTTGTTCTTCTCTGTTGTTTTTAATTACAGACAGCACGCGCTAAATGATGCTAACTGGACTTATTAAAATTTTTATATATTTTTTCTTTTTTGCAACAGCTATTTTCGATAGCTAATCATGCAAGCAGCTAGCCAGATAAAGATCTCGTAAGTAATCTGTCTGAATAATAGCTGCATCTTGGAGACAAGTGATAGAAGTTTGGACAAAGTGAACGGTTCACTGTCCTTTGCGTGTGTCAGAGGGCTTTTGGGAAGGCAAACGAGAAGGAATGTTGCCTTCGACCGCAAGAATAGGTTCTCAGCCTTTCTGTACGTAGCAGAGAAAAGGGATAGAATAATCTCATTCCGTCAACCATTCCACCTCCCCGGAATTGCATTTCCTCTATTGGGGTTAATGTGATAAAGGGATCTCGCGGTTATCGCATCGGAATGTTGAATAGTCCACCGTCTGAGTCTATTCCGCCTGGTGGATTTAAATTGCTGGTGGAGAGTTATGTCTGCCATTGGGAGACATAAACCCCCAAATGGTGTCGAATTCTATATATAACTTATATATAATTACGCTCTCCTGAATATATTTGATAGGATTAAAACAGAACAAGATTTAAGCTAAGTTTTAAGAAATAAATTTTACATTAATTCGTCAGAAGAGCTCAGTGTCATGTAACATGTAAACATGTGTCTTGCCGAAGTGATTATATGTGTCCACAAATGTTCTTACCCGACCATTATTTTCACAACCTTTCGAAGATGACATATACTTCCAGCTACAAAAATGTTTTAAATGACATAGAGGTTATTATGTTCAGGTATCTTAGGTTTTAAAAAAATCAGTTTTGTAAAATTTATGAAATCTAACAATTTGTACGTTCTTCGATTTCTGTACTCATGTTCATTAAAATTTTGTACACGTTATGAGAAATAAGGCACAAAACGTGTGATATGCGTGCGACAAAAACTGAAGGAGATATTAAAATTTTAAATTAGCTGTTTTTTGACGGTATATCCAATTTGCACTGAGGATTCGGTTAATAAACCAATTAAAATAATTTGAAGTATATTTTTCGCCTTAAAAGCTACTCAGTGATATCTTTGTGAAATATTAGTGCCTTTAGTGCATAATTTTGTTGCATTTGGTCCTCCGAAACAATTTTCAAACTAGTAATTTATAAGTTTTTAAACTCAAGAAACACGTTATTTTTATTATCCTGAAGTTTTATGATTGTAGAACCATAATATTGTTGCGAAAAATTCGGCGGTTGCGCCTGTGTGTAAGCTTTCCGGCATAGCACTAGGGTTGCCATAAAATAGTGTATGGTAAGGTTGCCAGATTGGCGACTTTATCGCCCATTTGGCGACCAAATTGGCGATATCCCATGGTCCAATCGGGAAGCTTCTAAAATAACTTCCTGTCGAGATATTTCTCGAAACGTGTGGAACCTAAGGAAAAGCTATATAAGCCCGTGCGTTTCTGAGAGCCGGCGTTGTCAGAGTTGTGAGAATAGCTGCTTACTGTGAGTGCTAAGCTACGCGAGAGTTTTGTGAACGGAAAGCGATCGAGATAGTGCTTTGCCGTGAAGCTAATTTTACAGTATAGCTTGACAGTTGTATTGGTGATTGTGCCACGGTGTTTATTATAAGTTTAGTGTTGCCGTGAAGCTACCTTTACAGTTACAGCCTGAAGCTGTGTTGCTGATTGTTTCAGCGTATTTATTGTAGATTTTCGACGCTTTTAAAAGTAATTTTGGAACTGTGCTGTAAATAGTGATTCTTGTAAATAAATTGTGCTTTTTATTGTTCTGCATCGTCTTTTCATCGGATACTCTCAAATCCACGAACCCGTATAAAGCAACAATATGATAATCGTATAAAAATTCGTTAAACTAAAAATAGTTTAAATTTGTAATTAATACGAATAATACTACGAGTTGGCTGAGGGCCAATACCGAAGCTTGTCGGTGTTTTCTAGAACACAAACATAATACGATTCTGTAAATAAAATTTTCAGTTTGAAAAAACTTATATAGATCAATACCTTTTAAAATAATTTGCATATAAGTGCTCGTCATATAACCTCTTAACATCAGAAACATTTTTAAGTATAAATGCAAACATTTCGCTCTTCAATTTATATACGAACCCTGAATATGATGACCGAATTTAATGTTTAATATCTCAGGCAATTTTTGTCGTACTGGAGTTTAATTTTTTTTTTGTGTGTTGAATACTTTATAACCAGTGCAGAAGTTTCCTAAATGCAAGTACGAGGACCGGAGAAACATGTTAAAAGGTAAATTTCGTATTTCATATGGAATTACTTTGTTTAATTAAAAAATACGAAAACGTGATATCCTTGCTTCGTTTTAAAATTTTTTTGCCCTTGGAAGTAGATATCTATATTTATTGTTTGCGGAAAAGACTTTACTGGCTACTGTTTACGTATATATTCACAATTATTTGATTTTAAAAATCTTTGAAAAAATAAAATTTCCAAATTAACAGTACTGCATAAGCATCATGTGAATTACAGTGTTAGTATTCGGAAAATTATAAATGGAAAAATTGCAAGGAAGAAAATTTTTTGCAGAGGTTGTATGGTGGTTTTTAAGATGCGAGACTATCAAATATTATTTTAAAGGTTTAAAACCGTTGCTTTATACCTTGTCCGATAAAATGTAGAAACTCGGATACATCATAGATCTTCTTGATTGCGCAATGTTTGTAGCTTTGCGGAAAGGTTGCTTCAGAGGTTCACCAAATCTTCAGAGGTCCATCTCTTCTAATGAAAATTAGATGACGGCTGTTGGTCAATGTATTTCCATAATGAACACATTAATCAGATGAATTAATTAGCCAGATCTTTAGACCTTAAACCTAAAGGATGTATATGGAAGTTTTTCAGAGGACAACTGCAATTCTCTTCCTCCATTCCCAAAACACTCCAAAACTTGTAAACAGTCTTGCTGCAAGTTTGAAACCGACTGTCACAAGGATTCATAGGCCGCCCCAAATCCATCATGAAGTCTCTTTGCGAAAGCTTCAGGTTTGTTGAAGGGGAATATGACCATATTAGTATTTTTTCTGTTCGAACTTGCAACTTTTGTTTTAAACCTTCCTGCGCCGATGATCCTTATACACAATCATGCATGAGTGCTATGAGAGTTCTATAGTATATTGGTTTTTATAATATGTCAACTTATGTCCATAAGAGATTTCATTAAAATCCGTTTCTCGATTCTGGACGTAATTGACCAAGGGTGAAATTCTTAATTTTGGGCCCCAGTGTGATTATTTCCGTCATATCTTCATAGACTTTTTTGTAAAGAAGGGATTCACGGTAAGAATACTGCATCGGAACTCTTCACTTCGAAGGGAAAATTCGGTCAAATTTGATATTTGATTTAAATTGGGCCATAAAGCCTTATTTTCTAGCTTCTTAAAAAAGGTTTACTAGTAAAATCAGTTTTAACACGATTTTCAATTTTTATTTTACAACATAAGTCATATTTTACAACACATTTTACAACATAAGGCATTATCTCTCTAATTAAATAACGTAGAATCTCTCTCTCTATATGTATGTATGTATACTTATATGTTCCTCGCATTGTGGAAAAATGGCAGCACTTATAGTACCAAGTTTTGAATACATGTGAACCTGAAAGCCCTTGAAACTTCACCCAAACATGTGCTCAGATTTTAAGTTTGGAATTTGCTTTTTATTTATTTCACATTTGGTGTGATTTCAAAGAACTTTTGATCAAACACTCAGCGATTTAAACGGTTTGTGTTGCTCCTCTGCAAAAAGCTTTGCGGAAGGAAGATTTTTGTGTTTCAGATTTAATCAGAAAAGTCAGCAATATAAAAGATATAAAAGAAGTGTGTTGCCACTCAGCAAAACGCAAAATATTTATCTTTCGAATTTTATCAAAAACTCAGCTATGTGGAAGAAATGCGTTGCCTATTTTCTCTTCCACGCGGCAGTGTGTTGTCGTACAGCATAGTGTAAAATAGTATTTAATTTTTCGTCCGAATTTATTCTGCTGTTAATTAACAGATAAAGCAATTTAAAAGCACGAAACGCAGATTTATTTTAGTTTTTATTAAATGCTTAGCTGCATCCATAAAGTTACATTATCTGGATTCATTAAAATCGTTACATATGTATTTTTTCTTTTTTTTATTTTAGCTGTTTTAGGTGACTGACGGCGCAAGTAGCTAGTTTTAAACAAAATGCAAAATGCATATTTTAAATACTGACGCTTCTTCTGACGAATATTTTATAACAATTCTGAGCCACAACTAGGTCTGAAGTAGTTAACACTTGAATACAAAATGCTATTATTTAAGAGAGTCGAATCTTCGATAACATTTAATTAGTTAATTAACATAAGTTTTTCAAAAAAAATGGGTTTAAAACTTGATTCAAGTCAATTTTATAATCAATAAATAATAATGTCGCAGGAATTAAAACACATGCTTAAATTTTAAACTCTTAAATTCTGTTAGAAAAGAACTTAACGTAACCTAAGGGGGAGTGAATGAGTCAGCAAGTACTTTTGTTCAGTCAAAAAAACTAATTCATCAACAGAAGAATGTGAACTTTTCCTCAAAGTCCTCCGTACTAAAATACGATTCTTGAGGGGGTAACAAAATAGCATACAAAGGTAACGATGTTAAATATAGTAAGTCAGAAGGAAATATTTAATGGCACTTCGTAAGACGAAACTCTTTTTCAAACAACTACAATTTCTTATGTTTTCTATCAACCTCTAGAAAAGTATTTTTTCTCAGTGTAAACTCGGAAGTAAAAGAAACCTTCTTATATGAGTATTTTACGAGCGAAGTCCGAGGAAACTACGTCAAAGAAAAAAAATATAAATAAAAATAAAATCTGAAAACCAAACTTCTGTATGTATAATTTCTAATATATAAAACTAATCACAGAAATTCTGTCATTAATTTCACTAATAATTTATTCCCTAATGATTATCTCATTAATTCACAAATAACATTAACTCTGTACTTTAATTAATATCCATTTTAAATCCTGTTTAAGCTGCTGTTCAAAACAATTAGTAAGTAAGTGCCTAAACGTGTTGAGAAATGCAGAATTTGAAAACACTGAATTTACTAATCCCTTTATCATCCAGAACGTCAAAAAGATGAAAATTTTCGAATTGTGTAGGTAAATGATAACAAGAATGACAAAAAGTAATAAAAATAATTTTATTTTGTCTCGAGCCTCAGAGTGATATTAATCCAGTAACAGATAATGAATGCCGGTCACTATTTTGTCGCTGAAATATTTCATAATTTGTTCACTGATATTTCATGGTTTATTTTATTATGGGGTTTCATGTGAGAAGTATTGTGCTGTTATTAACATTTATTGTGCTGCGTAAGATTTGAAACGGTTTTTAAAATTAGGCAGTTAATTTGGCTTCAAGTTTGAACAAAACTCGTAACTCTTTTCGTGGAGGATCGCAAAAAGTGCCTCTTCTTCAGGCAAAACAAAATTTTGCAAAAATGGGAGGAATGACAACTATTTCAGATCGATAGTAATTGGAAAACCGAAGTGAAAACCATTATAATTACATTTGTCCACTGACATATCAATGAAACATGAACAACTGAGATATTTTAAAATTCTAAAAGAAGTCCGAAACTCTTAGTTGCGTTCCAATGTTCTAGTTTTTTTTCATTTTGTTACTAATTTTGTCGACAGATAGAGCTGCATTTGCTTTCAGTTTGCTTCACTCATAGCTGTTGGTATTAAATTGTTGTCGCTCCTACCGTTGTTTGGTAAAACAATAAATAAGAAATTGGTTCTAAAAAAGAAGGACTTGTTGATCGCTCTTGAACAGAATGGAATTTTTTTCAAAACTTCCGCTAAACTAAAGATGCTTTTGTTTGCCTAAATTAAATTTTACTTTGCCATATTTCTCTTTCAACTAGATTAGTGATGATGTACTAAAGACGGAAAATAACAGAGAACTGCCAAAGACCACGATTTGTAACATTGATTCCGTTTATCAGATTCATTAATTTTTAATTGAAAATGTAAAACAAAATGCGAGAGTGAAACTATTCTCATCATACTGTTAAGTAACCATGTATCCATTAATGAACCGTGGTACTCATTCTATTAGCCGACTGCTAATAAGCTGTTTAGTAAGCACTTTCTAAAAATAAATCAGTAAGAGCTATTCAAGAATTATGTTAAAATGTCATCTTTTTCACATACTTAAAGGAAAACAGAGAAGTCTGAAATCAAGAAACCGCTATTAAAATAAATTCATCCGCTTAAAAAATTTGCACTTTGTGTTCTATCATTAAGTGTTATCCCATTCGTCTTGTCTAGTTAAAAAAAACCTGGAAGAATTAACAAATAAATAAATGAAAAAAATAAAAATCTGAGAGCTTTCAGATTTTACGCTACGCCCAAAGGGGCGTTTTTTTAACGTTTTGCGTGTTACCTTTATTCATTAAATATCATGTTCTTCGCACTTAAACCACAAAATTCTGTTCAACAACAATATCGCAAAATAATTTTAAAATGAGCATATCTTTAGAATTTCCGATACACACTCTCGCGCACTGGAGATATTTTTTTTCCGTACAGTGTTGCCATTTCTTGCTTTCAAATCGTTGAGTTTGTTAATCAAAAATTAATGAATCTGTTTTACAAAATATGAAATATATAATAAAACAAATTCCAAATTCAAAATTGGGCTTCTAGATGCCCATATTCTGATGGAAACGTACATTATTCAAAATTATGTGGCTCTAGGTACCGTTGTTTTATCACGATGCGAGAAACATGTATACATTTACGCAGATTCTTCATTATTTAATTTCTTTAAATAAAAAACAGGGCGATCATGTTTGGTGGCAACATCGCAGGACGTGAATCAAAGCAAAATACCTAAACGAAATTAATAGCCCTTTTGTGCTAAAGTCCTTTGGGCTAATAAATATTAAGAAATAATATGTAACAACAACTTGAAAACTTTACCTCATTCTGAAACTGAGAGATATTTGCTAGAAATTAGCAACGGCGACGCAATAAGCCCTGTTTTTAAGAATGTTAAAAGCAAAATATAAGCCTAATATGCAGGGAACCTTCTGTAAGACGACCGCCATTTATTCCAGACTGTTTAAATTTTCGTGAAAGGTGATGGCCTTAGAGAACATCAAGGATGGTGGCCTATATTAACAATTCCATTTATTTTTATTCGAAATACTGGCTAATTTCAAAAGATGGTTATCTTAGGAAGAAGGTTGCTACAAGAAGTATCACTTTATTTTTTTTTTCAGAAAATTAAATAAGAACATCATTAGACAAAAACTTCTGACAAGATAACAAAGAATGAAAGTAATGGGCGCTTAAAAGAATTGAAATCGATATTGTAGAATAAAAATTCTGTAAGGTAAATAAGTAAAAAAAAGGGCGCTAAAAAGGCGTGGTAAGCAAAATTTTAATTTTGAAATTATTTATAAGCGCTTTCTTCTCTTTTTGAATTACACATTCAATTAAACATTGTCGAATTTTATCTCCCGTTACATATGGAATAAAAACTCTCTGCATCCCAATAAAAAGCACAGAATGAGGCTAAAATATTTGGCAAATAAACAGCAGTAAATGATCATACTTGATCAACCAAATATACCAGAAGTAATCTTCTGCGACATATACTTCTTTTTTTTTATTTTCAGAAAGGCATAAAATGTTCTCCTTTCCTCTCAACAATGCGCGTTTCATAATAAAATAAAGCCTGAATGGGACTCGAAGACATTTTCGTTTATCTTTATTTACTTTTAAAGGCAGTGAATTTGAAGTTCCTTATGAAGGAGGATTGAGGTACAAAACGACAAAAGGAGTATCCTAAATTTGAAGAATTATTTGTTTAAACATTCTTTTCGGAGAATTTTATTTCTTATATTGTTATATTTAGTTTTGTTTAGCGAATAAAAATTTTTACTTCTTCTCAAAGAGTAAAAAAGGGAACAAAAAAGAATATAAGTTTCATTACTTTTGCATAATGTTTCAGTAATGCAATAAATTTACAAATGAATCTGTATCAAAACTAGCAAATTTCTCCTTCACCGAAAATAAAAGAAATGCTTTAAATTCCATTTCGATTAATACGCATTTATTTACGCCATTGTTTCGTTGATTTTTAAAGTTTAAGTTAAAATAAAATTCGTGATCAAAGACTAATGAATTAATAAAATTATAGAAATGGTTTCTTTAGTTATTTGTATTCCCATTGTCCATATAACGTATACAGGGTGGTCATAAAGAAACTTTGCCAATATCTGCAGTTCTAGCATCCGTTCCGGTTAACCGATCGAGATGAGATTGCAAATATAGTTATTCGGAGGTATGCGCTCGAGATTCTGTGAATGGCAACACAGGGACACTCACGGTTACGGTTATAGTTACAGAAACTCGAAAATATTGAACGGCAACGCCAACTTTTTCCAGTCGCAAAATGTTCAGCGCATGCGAAAATCCTAAATAGCGTTGGATCGGTACCGATATGGCTAAAAACGGATGTGTTACGCATACACAAAAAAAAAAAGAGTTTTGAAAACCGGCCAACGAAACACGATCTGGGAGCACGCAAAAAAATTTCATATAACAGAGGCAACACACCAATCACAGAACGCCGATCGCCAGATATTCAGTGTAAAAAAACCGATAAATGCTAGGCGGGTACACGAAGTCATCATTTGGGAACTCGCACATGGCGACGAAATTAATCTTCCTAGGAAAGTTCGTGGTGAATTTGTAAAACTGTATTATCAAAATGGGATGAACGCTTCTACCGGAATTGCTTAGACGGAATGCACTCAATGACATCGTTTGGATGCAAGATGGTGCACCTCCTTATATAGCGAGGTTTGGTAAATGGGCCTGGAACAGCATTTTGTTGATCGCATCATCTCACACCATTATCCTTTTAAGTGGCTTCCGCGATCCTTCGAACTGACGCCTATGGATTTCTGGTTTGAAGGAATGTCTCAATTCCAGAGTTAACCTGAGCAATCTGCAAACTTTGTCGGATTTAAAGGATTCTATACCGTGTGAGATTACAAACATTCCTCATGTCATGTTGCGCTCAGTGGTATTATCCGCAGTCTCCCGATGCAATGCATACTTGCCTGGCACTCATGTGGAAAATGTTTGATCCAACTAAAGGTATTCTTTTGCATGATATGTGTTGTCATCAGTGAACGGTGTCTTGTCTCTGTCATATGCAAATTTTCTGCGTATGCCCAGATCGTGTTTTGTTGGCCGGTTTTCAGAACTCTTTTCTGTGTATGTGTAACACGTCCGTTTTGGGATTTATCGGTACCGTTACAACGCTATTTAGAGTTTTCGCATGCGCTAAACATTTTTCGACCGGAAAAAGTTGGCGTTGCACACTAGATATTTTCGAGTTTTTGCAACTATAATCGTAACCGTGAGGCCCCTATGTTGCCATTCACAGAATCTCGAGCGCATACCTCCGAATAATTATATTTGTAATCTCATCTCGATCGGTTAACCGGAACGGACGTTAGAAGTGCAGATGTTGTAAAAGTTTCTTTATGACCACCCTGCATATCACATTTCAACGGAATAGGTATACCAGAATTGGCTCTACTTAGGTCGAAATAGGGTAACTTTAATTACAACCACTCTGCATTCTATACTGTGTGTTTTAGGGCGTATTATTGTGATTTTGCTTTTTCAAGTATTATTATACACTCACGTTTGTGAAAATTGCAACACCATGAAGGACTTACGCGAGTGAGCTGAAATTTTCAGGAAATGCAAACTAGCGCATGATATGCAAATGATTAGAATTGCAAATCCGTAGCGCGTGCGTATGCTGAGCAGCGCCCTCTGAACGGCTGATGGATCCGAATAAATAGACGGCTGTAGCGAGGCGTGTATGGTTATCGGTGGTTATCTGCTAGTGGTAAACGTTAACTCAATCTGTACTTATGCCTCGTCGACGAAAGAGAGCGAGATTTGAACAACTTACAGAGTTTGAACGAGGGAGAATCATCGGCCTTCGTGAAGCTGGATTGTCGTATCGTGCAGTAGCCTCTCGTGTGCAGCGTAACAGCAGCACAGTGATGCGCGTTTGGAAGCAGTGGACGGACGAGTGTCGGACAACTCGGAAATCCGGGAGTGGACCCCGAAATGTGACGTCAGCTCGCGATGATAGACACCTGGTCCGCATGGCGCGGACGGACCGTACAGCTTCCTCTAGACAATTGGCAGCACTGTGGTCAATAGCTACAGGTGTTTCATTGTGTGCTTCATCAATTCGTAGACGTCTGCTGCAGTGTGGACTGCGCGCACGGACTCCTTTATACAGGATCCCCCTAACGCACGACCATCGCCGCCTGCGGCTACAATGGGCCAATCAGCATAGAGACTGGCGTGCTGATTGGCAGCATGTCGTGTTTTCTGACGAATCCCGCTTTAATTTGTGGTACCATGATGGCCGCATTCGTGTCAGACGCTATGCCGGTGAACGCCACCTTCCGGAGTGCATTATCGAACGCCACAGTGGACGAACACCCGGAGTTATGGTCTGGGGCGCCATAGCATATCATAGACGATCTCAATTGCTACGAATTGTGGGCAATCTGAACAGCAACCGGTATATCCGTGAAGTTCTACAGCCCGAAGCTGTTCCCTTCCTTCAAAGCTTGCCAGGCGCTGTATTTCAACAGGACAATGCCCGCCCTCATACTGCTCGGATTGTTAAATCCTTCTTTGCAGCGCAGCAGGTACAGCTTCTTCCTTGGCCTGCGTGTTCCCCGGATATGTCGCCAATTGAACATGTGTGGGATGTCATTGGTCGGCGCCTTGCTCGTGATCCTCGTCCTGTTGCGTCTGCAGACGAACTTTGGGTACGCGTACAAACGATATGGAATGCTCTTCCTCAGTCAGACATTCAAACTTTGTTTGACTCCATGCCATGTCGTGTAGCAGCACTTATTGCGGCGCGTGGTGGCCACAGAAAATACTGATTCTGATCTCTTGTTCTTGTTTGTTTGCTTTGAACATTTAATCATTTATTTGTACCACTACCACTCAACTGTGTATTTAATTGCATTCAATTATGACGATTCCTTCTTGGTGTTGCAATTTTCACAAACGTGAGTGTATATAGCTGTGTAAATTAACGTAATACTCTTCGATTCAGCACAGTATCATAATGCTTTTAAAATAAGCTGTAGTAAATGCACATAAATGACTTATTTAATTTAGAAATGTAAGATGAAATATAGGTAACATATAAATTATCATTTAAATCAGCAATAGCCCCTTATTGTTTAATATGGTATCTGCACTCTCTGTTTTAAAAATAACAACCTTTTCCTGCACTGCGTCTTTTCCAGGCTAATCCATGCCATAGGATTCTTACATAACATTGGTGATGTAAACAAAACTAAAACTCAAACAGCAAATAATAATTTTATAGCTGTATTATTTATCCAATCAAATGCAAAATGCAAAAATTAAATCTAACTCATTCTGAATTAAGATTTCATCTTGAGCACAACTGCACTTGCTTTCTGCACTTGGGCCTAGCTGAACTGCTGCTCTCTTCTTACTGCAAAGCTATCAAAAATGCGAACATTTTGAAATAGACACAAGTCGTTTGTGGGCCCAATATATTTATTGAAATAAAAATGAAGATTTAGTCTTCCTCGGCTGCCAGTTTCCTATTTGTAATGGAATTCAAAATTTCTACTGTTCATTACGTGAAAACAAACCTAGACGGTATCGTTCTAATAAAAGAAATGCTTTAAACTCCATTTCGATTAATACGCATTCATTTATGTCAGTGTTTCGTTGACTTTAAAAGTTTAAGTTAAAATAAAATTTATGATCAAAGACTAAGGAATTAATATAATTATAGAAATAGTTTCTTTGGTTATTTGTATTCCCATTGTCCATGTAACATATACAGGGTGGTCATAAAGAAACTTTGCCAACGTCTGCAGTTCTAGCGTCCGTTCTGGTTAACCGATCGAGATTAGATTGCAAATATAGTTATTCGGAGGTATGCGCTCGAGATTTTGTGAATGGCAACACAGGGACGCTCACGGTTACTGTTATAGTTGCAAAAACCTGGAATTATTGAACGGCAACGCCAACTTTTTGCAGTCGCAAAATGTTCAGCGCATGGGAAAACCCTAAATAGCTTTGGCGAAATAGTGCTAAATAGCGCATGCAAAAAAATCTAAATAGTT
>KK114184.1:112672-136346 GCA_000611955.2 Stegodyphus mimosarum | reverse complement strand
ATATATATGAAATAATGAAAACAAACTTAGAAGTAATGATCAGCAGAAATTTATATATATGTTGCATTCTACGAGTTTGTGGATTTAGAATAATTGACGATAACACTTGAGGAAGAATCAAAATTGAATCTATTAGTCAGTATTACACAAGAGAATTCTGTGTAATACTGGCTAATAAACTGAGTTTACAATTGTTTACACGTTTACAATTGTCGAAAAACTACGATAGACACGCTGAAACAGTCAGCACCACAGCTTTCAGGCTACAACGGTGAAGACAGCTTCACGGCAAAGCACTAAAATACAGCTCCCGGCTCGGTCCGGTCGCTCTCAGGCTGAACTTAAAAACTACTACTACTGAACTCAAGATACTACTACACTAAGCAGGCAGGATATATATAGCTTTAACTTACCTTCGAGAACATTCTCGAGGAAAACCGCTAAGAATGGGTTCTAGAAAGTTCTCGCTACGTCTATGGCATATCGCCCATTTCGTGTCAAATCTGACAACCGTAACCCCGCTTTGCGGGGAAGCTAGCTTACCGCAGCTGTGCATTTCGCGACAATATACATATGTTTACAAGCCTAAGCGGGAAATTTTTTAAATTCCATCAAAAATGTATCATATTAGATTGATAAGCAATAAAAAGCCTGGAGCTTAATAAATAAGAGAGTTTAAGTTGCGGTTAAGTGAATCCAATCACATAAATAAAAATTTAGTTTATAAGCCATTCACTGTTATATAAACCAATATTTAGTGTTTAATCAGAATTAAAATCTTCACTTAAAACTATTTTTCCTCTCTAGTTTTTCTTTGTTCAAGCAGCTGCTGAATTATGCAAGAACGTTCATTACAGTTTAATTAAGGGTCCATTTTGTAATAGTCTTAGAAATCTTTTTAATAAAAAGGCACTTCCACGCTACAAGCTTGCTTCTTATTAAATAACACATTAAATTATAAACAATACACAAAAAGAATTACGCTTTTTCTCGCAATTCATTCGGCAAGTATCAACAAAAGAGACATTTCCTTTGTAGTTTAGCTTGCTAATCTTCCCCAACATTGGATCCGTATCAAAAGGAATAAAAAAAATACTGCACAAAAGGTTACAAACGTGACATGGATACTTCCGATAGGGAGTAAAGAACCATTATGTTACCGCGGACAAACGAGACGTTAAGTGGTCGGGCATACGGTCAGATACTTCTCCTTGAAAGACATTCGTGATCAAGCAGGGCTTTTGAAGAGGAAGATTCGGTAAACGTCGATTGCTCTTCACATTTAATTGGATGAAATGTAGTTGCAACTCCTATGCATTACAACTGCAGCGAAAAATCTTGGATACTATTGATGTATAGATTTATTGAGAGTTTAGGGAAACAAGCTTTAACTAAATGTAGTTTAAGATTTTTTCTGAAGTGCTTATAATCTAATCTTGGAGGAGGGGAAAAAAGCGTAGAGGTATACAGGTGGTTGAATCTATTCCAAAGAACGAATACTCAATGAAATTATGTTATGTAGGGATTAAACATGAGCTATCCATTTATATTTCTCTTAAATTTCTTGGCAACATTGTAAAAGCTAAATCACGTGACAGAAATTCTAAAGATCTAACAGTCGGTTTGAGTTCGACAGCATTTCCTTTTTATTTTCATAGTAACATTGACGTTGTTCTAATTAGCATTATTTTTTTTTCGTTTTATTTCGCATTTATTAGCCCAGAAGCTGCTATTAGTCTCGAAATAGGATTTTGCGTCTGTTCATTTTATAAACACAGTATAATTTTTTAATTGTTGCCACCAAATATCTATATTATTTTTAAAGAAATTAAATAATGAAGAATCTACATGTTTGTATGTATATATGTTTCTCGCATTGTGAAAAAACGGCAATACCCAGAGTGAAAAAATTTTGAATAGCGTAGTCATCCACACAAACATATGCATTTGGAAGCCCGAAGTTTGAATTTCAAATTTATTTTATTATTTATCTTTGCAAAACTTTAACGAATATTTGATTAACAAACTCAACGGTATAAACGTTTGCAATGGTAATAATCTTTGACTTAAAACATTCTTATCTCCATACGGGACTAATGCCGTAAAAGGTTAGATATTTGTTCTTCAATTTTAATTAACAATATAAAATTATGTTTGGAAAGCCCCAACACTCTCAGTAATTCTAAAGATATGCTGCTTTTAAATATTTTGTGATTTTGTTGTTTAATTTTATGTCTAGTAAGTGCGAAGAACCTAATATTTAATAAATAAAGCATAAAAATTAATAAGACAAAAAATAGCATTCTTAATAAGAAACTGAATAATGATATGATGAACTGAGAAAACACTAAAAAAATAAAAATGTATGTAAAACTTAATAATGCATTGGGAATTCTAAACATACGCTGCTAAGCAGCTTTTAAATTTGTTCTTTATTTCGTTGCTGAACAGTATGTGGCGTAAGTCCGTAGAAAAAGATGCTTAATAATAAAGCTAAAAAGAAAAAGATGAGGTGGCAGGAATGAGTTTAAAGCAAACTGGTAGACTGTGAGGTCAGCGAGAGAATAGAAAACCTTAATAAATCCTTTTGAGTGACCGTTAAAATATCAAACCTTCAGATTTTTTAAACAATTTTTTATTTATTCACATTTGCTATCTTTATTTATTTACCTTTATTTGTTATTAACCCAAAAGGGCTATTAGTCTGAATGCAAGATTTTGCATCATCCACTGTGAAGCGTTGTGTCACTTTCCATTCGAGTCTGTTGCGTTCCGCGAAACCTAAAGCATTTATTATTCAAACTTAATTTATCTGTTATTAATTAATATGCTGTTAAAAAGCAACACATAAAGTTCTTATAAGAATAGCATTTTTTAAAAATTTTAATTTGACTGATTTAAATACAAATGCATTTAATTTATGATATATCTAATTAAAAACATTCAATATTTTTTCACTTTTCAAATCTACACAAGATATATAACACTCTCATATTAATCTAAATGTCTGTCCATGTAGTATCCTGCAAAACAGCCCCACCAGCAGCCGATTCCGACAAACAGGCTGCCTACATGAGCGTTTTCGCGGATTCTTCCCCATGTGTAACGTGCATACGAGTCAGTTTCCCTTAGAAAGTCCTACACAAAGGCATCCCTCCCCTTAGCCAGATATCCCTCAAGTGCTTTGCCGTAATTAAATAAACCACACCATCCTATAAAATATTTCCCTATTTCACCTGGTCCATCTCTACTAATAATCTCTGCCGCTAAACCTTTCGAACTTTAAAAGAGATCTTTTCGACTACCATTAAAAATCTGAACAGTTTCAGAATTTCATTGAGGATTATTTATTATTTTTTATTCAAAATTATTAATCCTTTTTTATTAGTACAAAGGAGCAATTTTCCCTGAAGGACTATTAATTTCGTTTTGGCATTTTGCGTTGGTTCACTATAAATGTCCGCTCAGGTTTCAAATTCTTGCCATCAAATATTAGAGCCCTGTGTTATATTTAAAGGTTATAATAAACAACGGTACCTAGAGCCATCCAATTTTGAATAACGTACATTTGCACCCGAATATGGGAGTCTGGAAGCCCAAATTTGGAATTTCTTTTATTATCTATTTCATATTTTATAAAACTTTAACGAATTTTTAATTAACAAACTCAACGATTTCAAATGAATGGCAATACTGTACGAAATAATACAATAATGCTGATTTACAATTACTGACACAATACTGATTTTCAAACGAGCAATGGCAATGCTGTACGAAAAAAAACCATTTTTGTCACCAACACGAGAGTCTGTGCATCGGAAAGTCTAAAGATATGCTCATTTTAAAATTACTTTGAGTATTGCTGTTGAACTGAATTTTATGGTTTAAATGCGAAGAACATGATATTTAATAAATAAAGCTAACCCACAAAACGTTTAAAAAAACGCCCCTTTGGGTTTAATGTAAAATCTGAAAGCTTTCAGATTTTTTTTCCAGTTATTATGTATTTATTTACATTTATTTAGTAATTTTTTTTTACTTTTATTATTTATTTATTTAGATTGACTTATGTTTTACATTATTTGTTATTTCACTATTCGTTTTATTTTATATTTAGTTATTTACTTTCTATTTAATTATATTTATTTTTTAATTTTATTTTAGCATTTAAGTATAAACATTACCTTTCATTTTCCCTTTATCGTGACGAAAATGACTATAAGTTGTTACGCTTCATATTCTCAAGCATTTTTGGAATCGCCTGTTTGTTTAAGTAAGTCAGATCAAGTGGACGCTTAGGAGATGTTGAATACCAGGATGACGAGGAGATCCGAATCTATCGAAGATTAGCCAAGAACGTTTAAGGTGATAGGATTAGATGTGAACATTTATAATAACAAAATTCTTTAAGAAATTCGAAGGATTTAAAATCTGCCGATGCAAAAGGTTTTCTAGAGATTGATGGTAATGAGAGAAGATATCAAATTGTCCGTCAGCTTCCCCTCCCTTCCCAGATTCCCTTCCCTCAGCTACTTTCGATTTGAGCTATGCAGAGAGTTTTTCTGTACCTAAAAATTGTTCATTTGAAACCTTCTGCAATAAAGTTTGAAACAAACAGGTTATTAATTTCCAAAAATACTTATTTAGTGCTCGCAACTAAGTTGCAGAAACTGAATAAAGTCTTCGAGGAAGGCGCCTATAGAATATAGAATAGAATAGAAGGCGCGTATAGAACTGAATAAAATTCTTTGAGGAAGGCTCACATCTAAGATGGCTGAGCAAAGAAATTCCTAAACAGATGTGTAGGGGCCTGATGACTTAATAAAGAATAAAATTTGTTAATATTTCTGATATCCTTTTTTTAATTCAAAAATGTCAAAAAGTAATTAATTGTGCCTTTTAAAACACTTTTTTACTTGAAAGTACGTCTACAATCAGAGGTTGCGTAAATAAAGGCCAGGTGAGAAGGTAATAAAGGCCAGGTTTTTGTGGACACGGTGTATAAAAGATAAATTATAAGGAATTAAGAGCCTTGTTATCATAATTAAGATTCGTAACAACTAAAATTGTTAAACTGTAATTATTTGAAGCTGGATATTAAAGCTAATATATGTCTTAAGCTTGTGTATGAAAATGAGCATAACAGAATGAATGAAAAATGAGCATTACGGAACGGGATAGTTTAAATAAAATTGTACGAGCAATAAATTTTAGAAAAGCATCTCGCGTTTAATATTTCTTTAAGTATCAGTATCAAAATAAGTACTTGTAGCATCTTATTTGACTCAGATGTGCCTCCTTATCGCTAAGCGATTTGCTTTCAAAACTCTTTTTGTTCGCGAATATCAAAGCAAGATGAATAAAATGCCTAACTTTATACTTTGAGAGATCTTATCCCTAAGTATACTCGGAAACAAAGTTTGGGTATTATTGAATAAAGAATTTCTGTTCAGTCTGATGCGGAAGATACGAAATACAGGTACTCTGCCATACATATTTTCAAAAAAATCCAACAGCGCTTTTATATAAAAGGTGTATTCCTCTTTATTCAATATTTAGTATGTTTTTCTCTAAGGTAGCTAAGCTTTCCGTTTTACAAATCCAGCCATAACCTTGGATTTATTAATCTAAATTTTGTGTTGATTCCATTATCAAGGTTTATTTATTTTCCAAATAGTCAAACTATAATAATTTCTTCCAGTTAAACTCAGCAAATTCCAATTATAGTGCCCCTGTATTACGGGAGGAAGGCAATTACTATTGTGTACAAACGAGCAAGGTGAGACTATAATTAGGTGCTACTAAATCACATATTTTCATAATTACTTTGAATTAATTAGCTCATTATTATCAAATTTTGTCCCCATTGTACAAGTGGATGTAATTTTGTAAGGCAAGAATTAATAATAATAATTATTATTATTAATTAATATTATTATCAATAATAATAATTATTATTATTATTATCAATTAAGAATAATGCGGACAGCACTTAAGAGTTATGTCAGCTTGGTATTTGGTGCATTTATTGCAAAGCACACTAGGGGTATTTGCATATGGGGAGATATGTCTTCGTGGAAGACTTTCTAAGGGAAACTTGCTTGTATACACGTTACACATAGGGAAAACTTCGAAAACCCCCATGCAACCAGCCCGTTCGCGGAATTCGAACCTGGGACTGAACTATCGATGTTCATCGACTTTACCGCTCGGCCGTTGGTGGGCGTTATGCCAGTGTATAAGGGGAAATCAATATAACTGTTATGAAGGAGGAACCTAACAAAGTTAACTTTGATTTTTGATTGAACTAAATCTGATCTTGAGCCTCTTCGAAATAATTCCCTTCTATGGTCATGAATCCGTACATGGATGGCGATTGGAACGCTCTTTGGAAAGCTGTTTAAAGAAGCATGCTGAAAACCATTAGCGATTTATCTGCAGTAACTCTATTGGAAACGAAACAAAGTCCTCAGTTTGGATTAGAAACTAGCAAATAATGAGAAGGTCCAGATTTTCAAATCTCGCAGTAGAAGCAAAGAAGAGCCACTACTAATACTGCTTCTAAATTTTGTATAGCAACTACAACGAATGATGTAAACTGAATTTTAAGATATTGCATGTTAAAAATGTTCTATTGAATGTAGAAATGCTAATGTCAGCTTTTAAACTATTGTTACAGTTATACAAATGTAATTTTTTGTCAAGCATGGCTCTAAATACCTTGTATAAGAGATAAATTGAATGAAAGTATAGATAAAATGTGGTTAAAGGTAAGCTGTCTAGGCTTCACTTAAGAATTTTAAATTAAGCTTCTGTGTTAGTACATTAGAACTAACTTTGCGTTTAAGGAGTCTTCTGAGGTCTGGAATGTCTAGTTTCTAACAAATCGTAGCTGTTGGATAGTTGGTAGCGTATCTTCGCGGAAATACAACAATAAAAAGAACAAATTCTAGAGAACAAATTCTGGAGAGCGTAGGGGGGAAGAAGATTTAAAGTTTGGTGTGAATGAAAGTGTCTGGGAGCCAAAAATAATTTTAATAATAGGACAATGGTAGCAAAATAAAATGGCTTGTGAAAAATTTGACTAACATAGTTTCCTTCCAGATAATTTGTGAAAGGACCCAGACGGTGTAAACAGAGAAGGAGATGTTTGTCCAAGTCAATTTGCAAAATGTGAATGTAAAATTCTTAGTTTTAGTATAGCTTTGGATATTGCCTAAAGTTGGCCGTAAACAGAAAATGTTTTAATAGTTTTAAATAGTTTTAATAGATAAATAGTTTTAATAGAGATAGTTTTAATGATGAACTCAAGAAAGCACACTTGCTACAAGTTTAAAACTTTGATGAGAAAGAATTTTGTAGAATTTACACTCTTAAACAAGGTCGTTTTGAGACCTTATCTTTTGAGTAGTTAAATTCTGGTAGGGAAGGATGTAAGGTTTATCCTAATTTTATTAACAGTTATATTAAGTTATGTACCTTTTCTATCAATTCTAATTTCAGCTTACTATTTCCTACCAGAATATAATTTCAGAAACGCAATTAGTGCAAATGAGTAAGAGTATTATTTAAGTCGATGTTTCGCCGACTTCTACAGAGAGAGATTCTAATTTTCCTGACAAGCGCGCGTTTCCCTTTTGGCTACATTCTCTCTTAGTTACTACTCTCGGCCATACTTTAGGCCCTTGCTTGGCTTCGCCGATTTGATTAATATTTAGGGGCCAACTACTTAGAAACCTGATACCTTCGGCTATACCTTTCAGATAGTTTTATTTAAGTATAGTTTAGTTTGAATTCATAATTATTTAAGTTCAAGCCCAAGTGAAAGCTTTGTGCATACTACGAGTAGGAGTTGATTATATTTATTCTGAAAAATAAAGGGTAGTTAACCCTTCTTACGTCTTACGTGTTTATTCTCACTTTTAAAGCTATTATTCGCTTGTTAGTGTTCATGGGATTTTAAGATTGAACATTGGAATTAAATAAGTAAAACCCCACAACATAACTTTGAATTAAGTTTACTTCTACAATTCCCGTACATTCATAAGACTTCAATTACTTAACAGATCGAGTTTGACGGAGTAGCAACTGTTCTGCTGTATTGTGAGGTCAAAGCAAAATAATCTTTCGATCTTAGTGTGCATGCATTATTTCGCGAATAAGACTTTAATATTGTAACGTATTTTATGTTAACAAACCATTTTTTGTGATTTAAATCTTTACTATAACTTCTCCTTTTCGTAGTCCTCACCAGGATGAAAATCAAATATTAGAATTTTTAAGTTCAGGGTTCTGAATATTTTCGATAAGGACCTCTTGGCAGCGTCGCTTGCAATTTAGTTTGTGTAGTATCCGTCTACAATGCCTTTAAATTGATACTTTAAATTTATAATTTTGAATACCCCGTAAGTGGTGGAGTTTATTTACACTCAGAAATTGTGCTTTCTATTCATTTCAAGACTTAATATGTAAGGTTTTATTCAGATTCTTTAGCCAATTATTTTATGTTAATTTGCTTTCCTGTCGTTCTTGTTTCCCGTTTTCTTACCAGAATGTAAATTTCTAGCTCGCATGTATTCAAATGAGGTAGAAAGGAGACAGTATTTAAAGGTTTTAGAGAGTAGAATCAGAGCATGTTCTGCCTGTTGAATGCCACGTTGCTAAATTGATTCTCTTAGGAGTAGTAATCTTTTACATAATTAAGTCAAACTCAATACGTTTGATTTATGCTAATATTGATTCTGTAAGCACGAGCGGCACTTTCTGTTAACCTTTATTACAATTATACGAAAAGGTTCTTTAAACCCTTTCTCAGTTTCTGTGGTGTTTTAGAAGACGTTGATAATTCACGTAAAGTCTTAAGAAGTTTCGTACATTGTATGTTATCAAATTTACGAGACGTTATAAATAAAAAATGCAATTGTTGACCATAATATTTCAAAAGGACATTTAATTCCCTTATCAGTCCGATAGGGTCTGGAGGACTGAATTAATTCTACTTATCTACAACCTGCAAAATTACAATACTAACCAGTTACAATAATAACTGTGCAATTATTTGATTATGTCACAAATATTTAAAACCCAATACTTGTAAATGGCTGAAAATGTTGAGCTTATCAAATAAAAATGTATTCTATTTAATATATTACAGTAATAACAAAAATGTTAAAACAATTTTTATTTTTAATCTAAAATTTTGAATGCATTCAATAATTAGTATTAAAATTGTATTCTGTAAATTGTAGATTTAGAATCGAAATTATATAAAATATATTCGGTTTAAATGCGAATCAGTTTAATGACGTCATTAATTTTAATTCCTGTACCTCATATTGCAGTGAAATACTTTTGAAATACTTTCACTGCAGTTGAATTTATACTTTTGAAATCCTCTTTCTGGAGCTGAATTTACAAAATCTATATAGGTAAATGAATCTAAACGCGTAAATAAAATTATGTTAAACACATCAGCTAGTCAGTTCAAATATCTCAAGACATAACCACAAAAAGAGCTTTTTAGAATGAAAATGAAATCAGAATCGGCATTAAGTCCAGCGTAAATGAAAAGGATTTAAATTTCATCTTAGTATAATATTTCTGTATAGTTTATTTACTTATGTATTCTTAAAATAACTAACGTTTTCAAACGACATCAATAAATATTTAAATTACTCGGAGAATTTCCTGCATAGAACTTTTTGCCTTGCGGACGATGATGACAAATGGCTAGAAAAAGGCGATTTCTTTTGAAACGAACCATCACTCAATTGGACACGTATAGGACGTTTATAATGCATTAAAATCTAGGAGGATCTCTGAAAGGAGATGCGAGGTAGGATATAAAATTCCCCCACATCAACAACGAGAAAAGGAAGGCATTGCCTTTTTATGGCCCATCAAAGACAGTCCCTCAGCCAACAAAGTCTGGAATTCCGAGAATGAAGGGTTGGGCGTCATTTTACGAGGAGCCTGGCGTCGAAAAACCGATGATGTCTATTTCATTCTATGCGTATTACCTCGTTCGAGAAAGATGCTTCGTATACGGATATTTTTTTAAAATGCGAAATATTTATATGGATTGTAATTGCAATAAA
The DNA here is from genome assembly GCA_000611955.2 of Stegodyphus mimosarum. NCBI lineage: Eukaryota > Metazoa > Arthropoda > Arachnida > Araneae > Eresidae > Stegodyphus > Stegodyphus mimosarum. The sequence continues at coordinate 126,249 of KK114184.1, read as the reverse complement.
TGTGAGAAATTGGTAGCTATCAGCTTACTTCGTTTCTTTTTACTATTGGCAGGCTAAGTCAGATTACGTTATCTGAATGTGGGAGTGAACAAACACTACGAAAGCTATCTGCCCTGAGAATTTCTTCGTGGAGGATTTTCTAAGGCAAATAGGACTGGTGTGTTGTTGTTGTCGTGTCCATGACCACATGGAAGAATGATTGCCAGAGCCTACTCCGAAGAGAGGTTGGACTTCTATTTTTGCATCCCCAATTTTGAGGGAGAGCACCCCGTGGGCGGGATATCCAGGGGTCTCCCACCCCTCTCCTCTCCCACCAATCCACACGAGAGGACTTTCCGCTCGTCGCATATTTAAAGTGCCGCCATGCCGCACCGACACTATACATTTACAAACATCCATGCCTTCTCCGGGATTCGAACCCGAGCCCTTCGGCACGGCAGTCAGTGACGCTAACCACTATACCGGTTGGGCGGCATAGGACTGGTATTTACGTTACATATGGATACGGCACGAAAACCAGCCATACAACTAGCCTGTTTGTCCTGTCCTCGGGTCGAAATACCAGGATTCAGAGGTTTTAACTGGTCATTGGTAGGGCTTTACTATTAACAACTGATAAAACTCATTCTTTGATGTATTTTGATTCGTAATGATACTCCTTTCGCAGATACATATATTTCTTGCCCTTTATGAAAGTTTCAGCTTTGCATATTTGAAGCAATAGTGAAGTTCTATCCGTTATCAACATCATGAGCAGTTACAATAAATTATACTCGCCTATCTTTATACGGAACCAATCACTTCAGTGTCAACTCCTGGCTCCATAAAGACAGTCAGGTGGCTTTTATGCACAGAAACTACTATGGAATGTTAACATATGCACAAAAAATGTCAAGATGGCCTCGGAACCTTTTACACCAGACTTACGATATTAGAGAATGATCCATTTAGATTCAGAAAGATAAAAAATTCCGATTTAAATAAAATTTTAAAAAAGAAGAATTAAAAAAGAAAGAAAAGGAAATCTGAAAAGATTCAGATTTTAAAGTTGCACTAAAGGGTTTTTTAAGGCTTTTTATGCTCTAACTGAGCTCAGACATTTTTAAATTCATTCTTGTTTCCCGTTTTCTTACCAGAATGTAAATTTCTAGCTCGTATGTATTCAAATGAGGTAGAAAGGAGACAGTATTTAAAGGTTTTAGAGGGTAGAATCAGAGCATGTTCTGCCTGTTGAATGCCACGTTGCTGAATTGATTCTCTTGAGAGTAGTAATCGTTTACATAATTAAGTCAAACTCAATACGTTTGATTTATGCTATAAATACTGATTCTGTAAGCACGAGCGGCGCTTTTTGTTAACCTTTATTACAGTTATATAAAAAGGTACTTTAAACCCTTTCTCAGTTTCAGGTTTTTTTTTTTTTGCTTTTCGTTTGGTAGATCATGGCGAAACAAATTAAGTTTAACTGCTTAAGGGAAGAGATGCCTTCGTGGAGGACTTTCTATGGAAAACTAGTTCGTGTACGCGTTACACATGGGGAAAATCACGAAAACGCCCATACAGCCTGCCCATTCGCCTGGAATTGAGCCCACGTCGAAACTACCAATGCTCAGCGATATTACCGCTTGGCCTCTGGGGTGGAGACTAAGATGAAACTGAGCTATAAAAAAATCCAACCGTACTGTCTGAAGGCAGCTGAGAAGCAAATTGGAATTCAAATTATCAACAAGGACAACAAAATTCCCATCATTGCTGTCATTGTAAAATTTGATATAACGAAAGATTCTTTTGAAAGTTTTGGATTCACCAGTTACTTATCCTTGGCCTCCTCGAAGTCAGGACCTTACGATACCAGAGAGTGCCCTGTGAGGGATCATCAAATCATACGTCAGGAAGAAGCGGTATGTGGACAAAGATGCTGTGCGGGAATGTGTGCTGTTATGAATACCTTTCACAATAATCTGCGTAGAAACGCTTGTCATTTAACATTGTAATTTTTTTAAAATTGATATTTAATTTTTACTTAAGTGCATACACAAATATTTCGCTTTTCAATATGTGTGAAACCCCTAAATATGATTCAAGAATTTAATACCAAATTTCTCGGTCACTTCTTGTCGTACGGGAATCCAATGCTTCGCGTTTAACATTTCATAACGACGGATAAAGCTTACTAAATATAAGGATAGAGATAAGAAAAACGTATAAAAATTTAGATTTTATAATTTTTACAAAAGTGATTTACTTAAATGTAAAGAGATCCGAATATAAATATTTGCTTTGTTTAACATTTTTCTGCGATTGGAATTATGTGTCTAAGACCAACAGTCAAGAAAATAAAAGCCAGATAATCACTCTGGGGGCCACCCGATATATTTAAAAAAGAACTTTGCCTTAAATATATTTATAACCAATTAACTTTACAACCAACAAGCAATGGATGTCTATTGACTCAAGTATTATTCAAATTTTAAACGACAGCATATTTAGCATACAGATGTAAATTTAACATCAATTTTATACCACAAACATTAACTTAGCATATTCTTCATTTATATACACGCCCTAACAAAACAGCTCTCCTCAGAATCATCATATGAATAGTTATAAGTCACATCTTAATATATTGCTTATCTATCTGTAGATATTCCTTAGAGACAGTCGACATCTCCATTTTCCGATGTCTTGGAGTCAAATCCCCAACAAAGTCACCAGTCGCAACCAACCGCAAGAGCACTTCGTTTCCGCCATTTAAACTCATTACGCAATTAGACTTAAAATACCTAATAAGGACCAGCATCTTGATTCGCATTTGAAAGAGGTGGATCCAGGGGAGGGGCAGGCCAGAGGTCCCTAGCGTATCATCCCCGGAACGGTTTAGAATTCCAAGGAAGCTTATGAAATTTAATGCTCTCTAGTGCATGCATTTAATTGAGTGACGGGAAGTCAATGCAGATACGGAATTTTAAACATAGCGGCAGCAGCAGTTCTGATGACCTGGAGAAGAGGATGCTGCTAAGATGATATCCTCGGCTGCGTGAACCCTCGAGAAAAGCGAAGATTCAGATGGTTAAACAAACTAAGCATTTCGGATCCTTCCGTTTAAATAAATACTAAAAACGTTAGAATGAATTGGCACAATAAGTGTCCTCTTAATATACGAATTATGGATTATATATTATTATCCATATGTATTTAAATTATTAAGGCCCTTTCGTTTTCCCAAATGGCTCGCCTTCGACATGAAAAATCAGTTAAAATTATATAAATTTGGCAGCTGAGTACTGCAAATTGTAATAAATTTATCTATGCTCTTTTTAATTTTTTGCAATTATATAGTTTTATTTCTAAGTTGCACATGAAATAAACACCTCAAAATATTATATGAGAGCGGTAAAAATATCTTCAGAAGACAACCTTCGATTTTGAGATGTTTCGTTTTCGTGAAAAATAAAATAGTTATACTTAGTTGAAGCAGGTCTTTTTCCGTGATAAGCTGACGCACATAAAAAAGATTATACAACATTCGTATAGCCCATTTTAAGTGAAACCATTCAAGTATTCACTTCCCGCATGGAGAAAAACGCTTAAAACAGTGTTTCTCAACCTGGGGAACAATTTATATTTTCGGGAGGGGGGAAATGCAGCCAGCCTTTTAATTAGGTCTTACGTATTTAGTTTTAGCTTACGAATATGAAAAACTACTTTTATTCAAGTTTTGGTATTTATCAACATCTTCTAAACATTTTTGTTGCTTAATTTATAAACTATCATTAAAGTTTCTATGCCGTTATTTTATGTTAATGTGTTTTTTCTGTCAGTCTTGTTGGCGGAATGTACATTTCTAGCTTGCGCAATATCCAAATGGTGAAATAAGTAGAGATTACTTAAAGGAAGGTTTTAGAGTGTAAAATAAGATCTTGTTCTGCCTGTTTGAAGACCACGTTGCTAAATTTGATTCTCTCCATTAGTATTCTGTGGCGTTGAGTTATTTTTACCATTAAGCTTGTTTACGAAAACTTCGGTCAGAACCAGCTTGAGCGCTAATTAAACAGTGAACCCGATAGATTATACTTAATTTCATTAGTTTTGCTTCATCCATTATCTTTGATTTAAAGCAAAAACTACTGGCTTTTGTAAGTACGAGCTGGTGCCGTATGTTAAACCTTACTTGGATTAATAAAGGGTACTTTATACACTTTTACTAACATACAAGACAGAGTAATAACTCGCCAACTGTCTTGTAGAGTTCTGGTCTAATTTTGTGCTACCTAAGGCCAGATCTTCTAATTTATAAAAACATGTTAAAAAGTAATCTAAATTGAAATAAATGTATGTATATATTTCGAGTAGAGGAATGAAGAGAGATGATCTAGGAATGGTGAAAAGGGTGCATGGGCAAATATGGTTGAGAACCGCTGCCTTAAAATGACTTAATGGATTTTATGTGCTTCTTACAGTCACAAATATTCGTCACAGATAGTCTCTCAGGCAGAGAATTTAGGCAAAGAATATTAAATGACTGCCTATGTGTAAGCCTAACTGGTTTTGTTTGTTAAACTGCGATATAAAATTAGTAACCCACTCTCAGAAAGTTATAATATTTTTAGTAATATAATAAGACAACTGCAGGCAGAACAAGCTAAGCTGAAAGAGAACATCAAAACTAAAAAAATGTCCACAGTATTTTAATCTATAAATATATTCCGTGTCTCGCCTCCCAGTACTTCTCTCAGAGTCATCCAGCTTAAGTGAAAGCAACTCAGACGTGAGGTATCCATTTCCTCATGAAGGAACACAATTTCCAAATTGGGGTTGGGATAATGTTCATTCGATGTGGTTGTTTTAAAAGGCTGTCATGGCCAGTAACAAGATGAAAGATAGCAACAGATTTCTTTCTGGTCCGTAAAAGAGTGTCACAAATTCTGTTAATCCATATTTTATGACTGTTCCTTTCGATAACGTCTTTCTAAAAAGCTTGTCTGTAGTAATATCTGAGTACTCTTTTGTTATGTCTGCGACGTTATCCTTATGCGATGATATGTAAGTGCTTTATCTTTTTCCATGATATTTTTAAACTACGAAGTTTTTTAATCGTTTTATTTTTAACGATGATGTTTTGTATTACAATGTTTTAAATCTGCGATATTTTCTTCTCTTTTCTTTTCTCCCACGGTGTTTTCTAAGACTACGTTTCCGCCTGACATCGTTTTCTCCGTGATATTTTCATCCGCGACGATGTTTTCGCATGTAACCAACTAAGATATAAGGCAATGAAACGTATTTAAGAGTAACTCCCCTTAATTGTACAAATTTACTTAAGAAGAATTCGACCTAATCGTAATCGTGAACAGCAGCCAAAGAAATTCATTTCCCATAATTTTTGACCAACTTTATTTCATCCTTTACAGGTAAACACATCACATATTTTACAAGTAAAATTTCCGACTTCAGTGCCTTCCATATTAACAAAAAAGGAGATTGTGGATTCGCTGCCTAAGAAAGGGCTTTCTTGTATACTTACTTCTCATTGAAAAGCTGTAGAGTCATTAGGATTTTTTAAGTAGGAATGCATGAAAAATGAGCAGTGCTTTCGCCGGTACTCGAACCAGGACCTCTCGAATACGCGCCGAGTGTGTTACCGTTACACCACGAAAGCATGCAGAAAGGAGGGTGAAAACACCTTACAGCGCATGACTTCAGAGTTGCTATTGTTGCAAGAAACGTAGCCTATCAATCCAGCTGTCCCAAATACCAGAGAATCTCCAGACGCATACGAAACTGGGGCCTAAGATCCCACATTCTAAAAATAATTTATAGCACAATTGCAAAAAAGTACCACGTAAGGAGCAGCAATCTGGGCTATCCCCATGATCACGCAAAAAATAAAACTTTTAAGTAGTATGCAGCGTCCGTTTGTGTTAGCAATAACCAAGACCTACCGCACCACTGCGACCACAGCGGCTACAGTCCTAGCAGGACAGATTCCGCTCCCCCACAGGGCAGTTATGGAGGCAGCTGTCACAAGGGTCACGTTACTGAGACGTTCAGCAGTGCGCGGAGGACAACTAATTATGAACCAGCTAATTATGAGCAAAAAAGATTACTTCTAAGAGTCACATTTCGGAGCAGGCATCCACGCCCACACGACAATGCTTGACAGTGGTAGAGTCCCCGCAAACGCAATCAGCCTTTTCACAGACGGCTCGCACCTTGATGGAGGAGTTGGCAGTGGAGTGGTAACCAAAAGGCACGATGCCATATTAGCTACATGGAAAGGCCACTTGGGACCCAAGAATTCCGTCTTTCAAGCCGAAGCGGTGGCCATTAGAGAGGCTATATCAGCTACAGATGACTATGATGGCAACATGATAGACATTTTTCAGATAGCCTCTCAGTAATTCATGCGATCCGAAATCCTTTTCATACTGCTCCGCTCATAAAAGATATACAACGCATGCTCCGTGAAAATGAGAGCCACAAGTCAATTTACATTTTCCGGATAAAAGCCCACGGCGGGCACCAGGGAAATGAAGAGGCGGATGAGCTAGCAAAGGAAACTGCACGCAATATAGATGCGCATATTGTGCCCATCCTACTCCCAAAATCCCATCTCAAGAGAAACATCTTGACCACTGCACTAGAACATTGGCAGGATGAATGGGACGGAATTCCCCAGGTTAGAAGAGCCCATGTTTTTTACAACAAAGTTTCTACCGACAGCCTAATTTCAACATTTTACATAACTCGTTTCGTCACAGGCCATGTTCCTTTTCCGGAATACTTCTGGAAAAGGGATTTTGTTTCCTCTAACCTCTGTGTGTGCGGCGAGGTTGGATGCCCAGACCATTACGTAACAACGTGCCCACTCACAGAGGCGTGGCACATGCGGTTACCAGACACTGATGACCCATTTAAGCGGTTCTTCATCAAGCACCTGGCCTCCCTTAAATTAAGGAGGAACTAGAAGCATTAGGGCGTTATCTGTGTCATGCAGATTAGTGTGCACCTGTTTATTATTGATCATTTATTGTGTGCCGTCTATATAGTATCTATACATCTGTAATATATTTATGTACCTGTATATTATGCATTGTCTGTATATCTCTTTAACGTCGGCATAATGCAAAGTATAATGTCCGTATCAGTATTCTGTATCTGTGTAGTATGTAGTAATGTATTTAGGCTCTATATATCTGTGTGCTGTCTTGTATTAGATTGCAGTATCTGTGTCTTCATTCGTATTAAAATCTGGGCAGTATGTTTATTATCTGTATAATTTATGTAATACAGTTTAATATTTGCGATTCGTATTTTATATCTTTGTAATACTGTAATTAACATCTGTATACTTGCGTTCTTTTGTCATTTATTGTACCTGTATATCTGCTTTCTTTCGTCATTTATTGCATTTATAAATCTGCGATCTTTCGTCATTTAACGTATCTGTGTATCTGGGTTAGTTCTGTATATCTGTACATCCGCATAATGTCTTGCATTAATAATTAGAATCTGAGTCTACATTAGCTTTTAATATTTGTGAAGCAAGTAATAGTGTATATAGTAGCTGTTTATCAGTATAATATAGTATCTATACTATAACAATCTATATTATAATAGTATAACTGTTTCAATATTTAGTTCAAGTGTAGTGTGGAGTTTTGTATTTAGTACTTGTGAATTTGTGTAAGGACTTGCATTAGTGTATTCGTATTTAATATGTAATAATGTATTTAATATCTGTATATCTGCGTAATATCTGTGTAGTATGTAACAGTGTATTTAGCGTCTATGTATCTGTATAATATCTGCATTAATATTTAATATCTGTTTCAGCATTCATAATTATCTGTGAAATTTAATTTAATTAGTATCTATATTTTAGTTATTATCTGTGTAGCAATATATAAAATGTATAGTTTAAGGTCTCCTTCAGTATATGTAACATGGTAATAAACTTCCCACGCGTTCCTTGTGGGACGCCGAAAGTGTACTAAACAGTTGCGGAGTCTGGACAATACCCGATTAGTCTATGTAAGCCGTCCGGGTGTCCGGACGCGCTTTCACCTGTCACCTGCGAGAAAATTGAATTAACGCATTGTTTATAATTATGATCACAAACATTTTTCACAAATTTTGATAAATATTTATACAAACAATGAAGTTTTACATAAGTATTCTAAAAGTTAACAGAATGGTAACAAACATGGTAACAGAATTAAATTATTCAATGAAGAATACTACTTTTTTTAATTTCTTCGTTTCCGATCGAGAATTTTTGAAGTTTATACATAATGAACAGAAGGACGGAAAGATTATTTTATGTTGCGAAATAATCATACATCTTTCTCGACTTTTACTAACCATTTTAGTGTAAAAATATATAACAGCTTCCATTCCTATTTAAATCCAGATTAATATTTTAAACTGATATTGACGTTTAAACATCCAAACTCAGAGAATATTATTAATAAGCTAAACAAACATAATATCTTTAAAAGCTGTGTCTGAAAATTGCACATACACACCATTTATTGTGCAATTGATATCATTTACTGAATGCACAGCCACTTTGCGTAACAACAGTGCATTTATCCACCAATCATCCTTCGCTTAGAGGCTTCAAATTCTCTTTCGGATTATGCAATCTAATCCCATAGGCATTTTAGTTTAATTAACTCGAAGGGAAGCAAATTCTCAGAATATATTTCTCGATAAATATGTCATACTCATCCAGTTGCATTCTTAGTAATGAGAAGATTTATTTTATGAAAATGCCTTAAGTTAAGAAAGATTTACAGTTTCTCTTTCACGTCCGAAATGGGAATACGTCCACTGGTATTCCTAGTCAAAACATGTTCAAAATATTAACTAATAAATATTAAAAATATTTTTAAGTTAGAAATACTTGCATTAGATCTCAAATATTTTAGGCCATTATATCACGTTACGCTACCAAGGTATTTATCAGCAACGCTATCTGGAAGGTTATGCAATTTCACGACAAATATATCTTTAAATTTTCTTTTAGGTGGCTTAGCAAATATCCTATTTCCACTCCACAGACTTGCCATTCGAAAGATGTAAAACCTCTAATATAGCTTTCAAATTATAACTGCATTGCTTATGAACTGAGCAATTAAGGAGCAATAAATATACCTCTTAATAATTTAAATTAAAATTTTATATATAATCATGTATATAATTCATATAATTAAAAACATATTTAACATATGATTTAACCAGACAATGACTGTGAGAATTTGCAAAATTATTCTAATTAATAATGCAATATTTCCAGTTTCTTTAGGGGGAGGAGGGAGACATTATACCCGCTTTGCCTTAGGAAACGTTTCACGAAGACACTCCACCTTTTAGAAAATGAGTCGTCACTTGCTTTGCTGTCTAGCAATTCTAAGCCGCACGAGTCAATAAAACTGCGTATAGAAATCTCGTCTTAGGCGCTGTAAGTTTTAGTTGGGCTTTGCATTCAGATTAATTTTATCAAAAGCAACTGTGTGATATGGAATGCTTGTCTTAAGAATGTCTCAAGAATAAGAATGAAAAAAAAACATGAAAGATGCTTTTTTTCAAGTAAGCTGCATTTCACTTACCTTAAGTATAATATTATATATAGTAAAATATAAATATTTAAAGATAGCTTTAAATATTTATATTTTACTACATTGCTGACCATTACAATAGTTACATCACAAAGATGATTGCAAGAAAGGTCAAATTTGCATGAAAGGTTCTACATGCTGAGATATGCAAATGGTTAACATTTGAGCGCATGCGCATATTTCGGGTAAGAATAATGTTATCTGTATATAGTATAAATGGGAAGATTTCACTGAAGATTACTCATGCTCCGCTCTGATTGAATTTATAAAAAGCAACTGTGTGATATGGAATGTTTGTCATAAACTACAAGAAACTAAAAAAACAATGAAAGGTGCTTGTTCTGCCTGCAGTTTTCTGCATATGATTTTTTAATGTATACTGATTGCTAGAAAATTATGTTCCTGCACCAGCGGACATTTGTTAATTATGTAAAGGCTGTTATTCCAAGACTTTCGGACTGTGCCCTCCTCAGCTAATCAGAATGAGCCTTACGTCTGTCTGCAGCTTACATATTTATTACTGTTAATTTGATGTCGGATTACATATATATAGTCCTAATTTAACCAAGATTATGACATATTTACTCTTTTCGTACTTATTTATTATGTATAACATTATCTGTGCTGAGTTCACCGTAACCCAAGCAGTATCCGTCAGGGTCAGGACTTTGTGAGGATGATCTCCGACGTGACTTCACTGCCTTCTGAAGCTTCCCACCTGCACTGTTGTTGTCATTTTGCTATGGAACCGAGTATATTATCTGTATCCTATTCTGAAGATCATCTGAAAATGATTTTATTATGATTATTGCCATTCTATTTTGCATATAGTATGTTTTTTCAGCTACTAGCACTGGAATCTCTGCAGCCAATCCGATGTCTCGTCTCCCTTCACGTCTGCCATCATCTATCCTGTCCATTGGACCGAGTCAAGCATTTCTCTTCTTTCATTGCTTGAAGTAACACATCTGATGATTGTTGGCATAAAACTCGCATCTATCCCAAGTTAAACCCAGCAATAGTGGAACCTCCAACCTGAGCAGATTTCTGATTTGAAAATCACATTTGAACGTTTGTTGCTTGGGTAAAGGTTGTATTATGCCTCGTATATTAAGGATAAACACCCACCAACATTTGTTGGAATTCGATCACGGCAGGTTCATGACCCAGAGTAACTGCGGTTTATCTTTCCGCGACACTGCCGCTTGTGTTGTTCGGAATCTCAAGATTATCAGGCGATTATTAGATTATTATTTTGTAGAGACATTAGGTTATTTTGAAGCAGGAAAGATGAAAAATGAGCAACGCTCTCACCGGGACTCAACCACTGACCTCTCGAATACGCGCCGAGTGTGCTGACCACTACACCATGAAGGCATGCGAAGAAGGCGGGAGAAATACCTTATATACTCCCCCTTTTAAAGGGCGACTGGTCATTAGGGATTCAATCGCAAATCCTGGGAGAACGCCTGGGCTGACCACTACACCACTAAGGCACGCTAAGAAAGTGGGAGAAATATTATATAATTAATTTTTAGATCAAATTCCTAATTTTCATAATATTGAGTTTCAATAATGCATTCAATTCTGAGGTTAATTTTTTCTGAATACCAAAAAACACGGTTAATATCCTACTTTCTTATGAACTGATAAAGGGAAATGGGTTTTATATTAATGACATATCTAAAGTCTTCAATTATTTTCTTAAAAGACTCTTGTTTCTTCCTGTATTATCTATACAAATATATTTTCTTATTTTCTTGTTCTCCAGTTTTATCTTTACAACCAAGCGTAAGAAATTTGAATCAGATTTGACTAATTAATTTCTTTCTGGGGTAAGCGGCAGCTAAACTAACATATATTAAGTCAGAATTTACTTAATTTTTATTCAGATTTATTATTATTATATGTTAAAGATATTTAAAGAAAATAATAATGAACAAGATTTATAACGAAGATATGCACTTTAATTTAAATAATATAAATTGATCTTAATGTTTACAGATTGTTTCAATCAGTTTTCAGAACAGATTTCTTATATCCCATAGAAGAAAATTTCGATAACGCAAGGAAATATCTTCGTGCGAAATATAAATCAAATTGTATAGATTCGAGGCAATGAGGAAATCCCAAAATTAGTGTTTCTTAAGTTTAAATCACGTTTGTGGCAAACGAAATTTCATGCTGTCTTATAATTTAAATACATTTTTAGCTAATGTTAAAAGAGTAGGCAGTTTTTCGCAATTTATATACTTTTAATAACCAATAGATGTAAAGGATATCTTTGAAAGTTAATAATAAGTAATACGAGGATTAACGATATACAGTGACTCAATCGGGAGTCAAAATTCCTCTTAATTTTTATCTAGTTTGAAAACTGACCTATAAACTTCATTGGTAACCTCCATTTAATTAATGAGTATTAAATATTACCTAAGATATAGAGATAACATTATTAAAATTCTTTCATATATAAGCTCTGTCTTATACTAAGTATGTTCAAATTCAGGATCACAATTTAATTCCTAATTTGAGAACAAACAAAAAATGCTTTCCTTGTTTTTATTTTCACTAGTTTTGGAGAACGCTGCTTTTAAGAAACAAAAATTTCTTTTGCCTTAATAAAATATCTTCGTTAAATATATTTTGATGGGTTGAATCATCTGAACAGTGTAAAACAGGCTGTGCTAAGGACAGGGATTAAAAAATATCCTTCTTTTCACTCATATCTCTACCAAATCTTCTGATCTATCACTCATGAAGTTTGAGGTTTTGGGCATTTAAAAAGCGGATTGTTCAGATGTAGACCTACAACCCTCCTTCGACTTCGGAAAGTTGTTTGAGAAGAATGGGATAAAATACCTGTTCACAAAAGACAGAAATCGTGTTTTATTGCACTGACAATTATGGTACAGAAAGATAATGAAGAATAAAGGTTGTAGAGACATTAGGTATTTCTGAAGCACGCGTCATGAAAAACGAACAGTGTCCTCGCCAGGACTGGAACGTGTCGAGTGTGCTGAACACTACACCACGAAGGCATGCGAAGAAGGGGGAAAATATCTTATACAGTCCCCCTTTTAAAGTGGGACTGGCGATTAGGGAACCCAATCGCCAAACCCTGGTGGTGGAGAATCATGATCCTCCACTTTTTAGTTTGGGCACCAGTGTAGAGACATTAGGTATTTCTGAAGCTGGCGTCATGAAAAACGAGCAATGCCCTCACAGGGACTCGAACCACGAACCTCTCGAATACGCGTCGAGCTTGCTGACCACTACACCAAGAAGGCATGCGAAGAAGGCGGGAGGAATACCTTATAAGGTTATTAAATACAGCATTTAAAACACAAAAGTTTTATGTTAAATATTTCTATAAATACAATGAAAATCGTCTAAAAATGTGCGAGCATTTTCTGTATTATTCGCGATATAAAACTGCAGATGAATTTGGTAACCAGAATTATTTAATTTATTATTCCCATTAAACTATATGGTAAATTATTCTCCTCCTTTTAATAAACTACTGATCACATCCATTTTAATGAAAAGCTTATTGTACAAAAAACTTTTTAATTGTATTTTATTAAAGAAATAATGCCGGCAGCAATTTTTGTTTAAAAAAGTGCAACTCGTAGTTCATATAACGGAAAAATCTGTTTTACCTTTTTATTTATTTTCTTCGGAATAGTTACTTAATATTTTATTCACTGGACAGATAAAAATTGAAGATACAATTGTATTTATCCGTTCATATTGCTATACCGTTAAATACAATTTTATGTATGCTGCAGACATTTAAAACAAATTGTATATACTTTCAACTCGATGTGCCAAAGAGGAGAACGTACTCTTGTTCCTATCCGTCGCTTGTTTGAGTAAATAATCATTCGGAAACGCTGTGACATGTTTACATACGTACCTTGCATGGAGTGTAAATTGAAAGTTTTTAGAAAA
>KK114184.1:37965-104733 GCA_000611955.2 Stegodyphus mimosarum | reverse complement strand
AGGACAACGCCCCGTGTCACAAGGCTACAATTGTGTTGGAGTGGTTCCAGGAACATGATGCTGATTTCCAGTTAATGTCCTGGCCGCCTAACTCACCGGATCTCAATCCGATAGAACACATTTGGGATGTCATGGGACGGCAGCTCAGAGGTCAAAGACCACCAATTCGCAATATCTCGGATTTGCGTGACCGTTGCTACAACATCTGGTACAATCTGCCTCCTGCCATCTATCAAGGAATTGTGGCATCCATGCCAAGGCGGGTTGAAGCTGTGTTGCGCGCCAAAGGTGGCCCAACTCGTTATTGACAGGTGGTCATAATGTTTTGGCTCTTGAGTGTATATATATATATATATATATATACATATATATATACAATTAGCAAAATAAGTAACTTGAAAACACTCAAAATTAGTTCTTCATATGCGTCCTTGACTTAAAAAGGGCATAATATTTTATACAAAACTACCTTTCTTCATTAGAAAATATATAAAGCTATTAGTATTGTTTGTAAAATTCATACCTTTGAAACATGCACTGACTCATGAATACTCATAGTCCATATAGTATCAATATGTGTATTCAAAATTACTGGCAATAACAATTTCCTAACAACAAAATTAGCTCCAGAAAAAGTGATTACCTAATCGATATATAATTAGGATATGACAATTCGTTACAAAACATTTACATATTAATACTAAACTGAAATGTTAACATGTTTACAAAAGTCTTCGTTCTGCGACACCAAATCATTCACTTGCAATAAAACATAACATAATAAACCCGTCATATCATGTAAATATTTAAATAAACGTAATTGTAACAGACTGACAAACCTAGAAAATATTTTAACAAACTATCCAAAGATTTGCCTCCGAAAACCCATAGTCAACTCATGAAAGCCCACAAAAGTTCCTAGAAAAAGGATGAAAAAAGTATTTTCTTGTGTATAATTCCAAAATGCCACTGCTATTTTATATCTCGACCATTTTCTTCTCAAAGTCCTTTATTCTTTGGATGTATTTTCAGATGTACAAGCACATAATTATTTAGAACTGCCAGTAAAAATATCCTTAGATGTAAACATATGGCCTGGCCAGTTGAATTATACACACGATCGGACGTATATACAGAGGCTATTTGCACATTTTTAGATGATTTTTTTCTTGCAATGAAAAAAAGCCTGCAATGAATTATTTTTAACTGCAGCGATATTTTTGAAAGTATAAATTCTCACCTGCTGTTTCCCATTTTTGTTTTCTTGCAAAATGGTCTTTTTAAAGAAGCAATGGCTATGTTTATGCTCTTTCCGAAGAAACTCATTCACATCTAGTTATTAAAAAAATCTGTTGAAGCCATGGGTTTCTACTAAAGCTACCGTAGGTGATATTGTCAACAAGAAAGAAAGAAAAACTTCAAAGTTTGGCTTGAAGTGAGCAAAGAACGCAGAACGTGCTGCAGAATTCTTTATGAAAAACATTTTTCCGGAAAACAATCGACAAATATTGCCACAATAAATGAATCTTGGGTTTATTTAAATGACTGCAATTAAAAGAGATCCAATTACTTTCATTAAAGAGGAGATAAACATCTTAAAGAAACTGAACAACCTGAAGAAAATTTTTCAAAGAACCTGAAGAAAATTTTTCAAAGGGATTTACGATTGTTGCTGAGTTTTCATATAATAGCAAATTAAAAATAAAGAACGTAGAGAAAATGTTAAGATTAATTCCACAGGTTATCAAGAACATATTTTATATTAAATTTTCAAATATGAAACTCCTTTTGTTTGCCCACAATGCCATCAATCAGTAGAACTACATCAAGAAAAAGAAAGCAGCCGCACGTCAAATTCAACTGTTACTATCTTGTCAAAAATGGAATAAGAACCGAGTACCAAGGCCATACCCTTCATTCATATCCATACTAAATCTCCTCCGTTTGCGCTTTTGGTCTTTTAAAAAGGGGGTTGTCCAAACGTCGATTGGCAATCCTCCTTGGACTTTAGAAAGCTGTTCAAGAGGAATGGAATAAAACACCTCTTCAGATTCTACAGAAGGCTTTACTGGTTTGGAAATTAGATGTAGAGAGATAGCAAAAAATAAGGGTTATCAATTAGAATGTTAGGTAAAATATTTCTGTAAATACAACGAAAATTGTCGAAAAACTGTGCGAATAGCCTCTGTATACGTCATGGTCGGTTGGAAATTTTAGTACCAGAACACAAGAAAATAGACCTACCTTGGCTGCTATCGAAGAAGCAGGTTCATCAAATAAAAGCCATATTCTCGGTTTAATCCTCTGCCAGCAGCTCATCTTTCCCGCCAGATACTCTTCCTCGACACCAAACTTTCTAGCTAATTCTTCATCGCTCGGCTTTTCGGCATCCAAGTCTAAATTATCTAATATAGCTAGAGTAGACTGAGTGTCTCTGTGAACAGTATACGTCATCCAGCAGCAAGGTTCAACCTAGAGAAGAAATTCAAACATTTAAGAAATTTTGAGAAGATAGCATGCCTTGAGTTTGAAAAATATTATAAATTATTTCCGTAAAAAAGGTGTAATAGGAATTAGTCACTGTTACATGCATCAGTAGAAACCTAAATTTATTGCAAGGCTTGATATATGAGAACAAAGAAAAGGCAAAGAATGAATGACTTTAAAATCTCAGTTGATGGAATAATCATCTTCAAACCATTGTAGGAACGTCATTCCCTTCGACGCTAACAGGATTTACATAAATCCGCATATTTCTCCTCTTTATGGGATCATTTGAAGAAAATTATAAATAATTTAGCATCATTTTAATATGATGAACCAAACATTTGTCTTTACAAGATTTGTACAATACCGTTTGGTGAATGCGTTCATAAATAAAAGATTTTTAACTTTTCACAACGCTTGTACATTTCCTGAAAACTGAGGATAATTTGATAACAAATGGAGAGCTTTCATTCTATTGTTTTGAATGCCTGGAATATCAGAAAAGGATTTTTCTTTTAAGCCTGTTTTCTTGTGAGGGTACAAAAAGAAGTTTAGTGAAGCCAGATCAGATGATCGATGGCTACAGCTCTTCTACAGACGATTAACAGCTCAAACATAGGAGGACATTATCAGGGAGAAGTAGCCAAGAGCTCCCTCAGCAAATTCTGGACGTAGTTGATGGGTCGTTTACAAAAAGTGTGCTAGAACGTTCTTGCACGTGTTAACGTTCATTGCTACTCTTTCTACCTAACATATTCTTCACTTTTCAAAGATTTTGTCACTGTGAGAAGTCTTAGGCCTACGACTTCAAGCACAGCCTTCAGTAGAATTTTCACCTTCCAAAAACGTCTAATTCGTCTATAAAAGCATAATAAAATACGCTTCATATGATGAATTCCCTCTGTGGATTTCCAAGCTCGGAACGGATTTTTAAAATCATTCTTTGCTGCAATTTACAGCCACTGCCCGTCTTTGAACTCTAGAATATTACTAACAGATATCAGACATGGTCATTCATGTATCGAAGTTAGATATGTTCAAACACATTATGGAGTACCAATTTCGCACTTCGTTGTTTCCTACAACCGACCGTCTTCACCTTATGACGCGATTCACCAAAAATTCATTGCTACGATTGGCCTGAATATCATATATCCAATAAAACTAAAAAAAACCTATCTTTAGCCAGCACTGCCATGATCGGTATAGTGGTTAGCGACTCTGACTGCTATACCGATGGGCTGGGTTCAAATCCTAGAATATATGGACATTTGTATGAGTATAACAGTCTGTGCAACAAGAGCCACTTACAAAATTTGGCTAACCAGAAGTAACGCCGAGAGTTTGGTGCAGGAAAAAAGGAGTGGAAGACCCATGCAGACAGCCCCCGGAGTGTTCTCCATTGAAAATAAAGGCTTAAGTGTTCACAAAGCCTACCAATACTTAATGTACACTGCAAAAAAAGGGGGTAGTTCTATATCTCCCGTTCTACTGGGCTGATTGTTGAAATTCAAATTGAGTTCGTCTCTAAAGTACAACTTAGGATATATATATATATTAGATTTATATATAGCATTGTTCTAACACAGGTATTTTGACACAAAAATCGGTCTTTTTCCTAAATAATATACCAATGTTTTCCATGTTTCGATTCTAGGACTCAAATTATGCCAAAGTGAAAAGTTGTGTAAAAGTCGCACGACTGGAATTTAAACAATTTAGCTCTAAAAATTTTAGCTCTTTCAGTGTTAACTGAATGTGGTATATATTTATTAATATCTCTTTTTTTATTAAACTTATTTGATTCCTCCTTTCACATTTCGAAATTTAGGTTCAAATAAAAATCGGCCAGTTTTATGATTTAATTCTTAAATTTGTATTTTTAAATAATTTTTATAAATTTATCAAAAAACTTTTGAATTATAACTTATAAAATATTTAATATCACCTTAAAGTAGATGCATTTCTACGGATACCTGCAAAAAATTAGAGTTTTTTATTCAAAATTTTCTAAGATATTCGTGAATTTATATTATCGCGCGTTCTTGGCGCAAACTGAAAAAAGTGCATCAATATAAATTTTTGAATTTCTGTGTAAGTTTCCCGACAGATTTTACAAAATGTAATATTTGCGCCAAGAACAAACAAAATATACTTTTTACAAAGTATAATTTGAGTCGTAGAATCGAATGAAAAAATCGATATATCATTTCAGAAAAATGTCTGTTTTTGTGTCAAAATAACTATGTTAGAACAATGCTGTATATAAATGTAATGTATATCCTAAGTCGCACTTTTAAGGTATGTAAAATATAAGTTAAGTTTCGCCAATCAACACAGTAAGACAGGACATATGGAACTAACGCATATTTTTGGCATACTGTACATTTATTTAAATTTAATTATTTTATTTCACAAATAAAATACGTAAAAGTATAGAAAACGTTTATAAGTACTAAAACCTGAATAAAAGCAGTTTTTTATATTAATAAAATAAAACTAAATACTTAACAGGTAGATGAAAGATTGACCACATTCCCTCCTGAAATTATGAAATTCATCCCTGTTTGTGAACCGCTGGTCTATATGGTACACAAGGATTTTGCTGACAGGCGCAACCATTCCTTTCTTGGCCACGATGAAGGCTTGACTGATCCAGACTGATCTATCTTACAAGATCTTATCTAATAATAATCTAATAATAATCTTAATCTTATCTAATAGATTACAAGGATCAGTCACACATATACTGTGTTACACTTGGGCAAAAAACTTTCTGCGACGAAAACTCGCAATTTATAGATACAGCGATTTTCTGCAACAAAATTTGAGAAATCTAGCACAGCAATTAATCTCAACATCTTTGATTAACTGTCCATTACTAAATAATCTCGTCTTACCAACACGTTCAAATTAATGTGGTAGATGCTTCAGCAAAACATTCATTAATCTTGGAACCAATCTAATATAAATTAATTCATGAATTGGATTATTTGACTAAGACGAGATCTATATGTTCAAGCGCCATTCAGATATTGATCGAGAACATCCTTGAAGGGGAAGAAACTAAATGATTTCTTATCCTTCGTCTTCCCTCATCAAGCTCTCGAAACATGTCTGACAGATTTTAAGTGGTTCCATTCCAAAAATATCTTACAGATTACTTAAGTCTATATCTTGTTCAATGAACGACTTAGTAGTCATCCTCATTTGATCAGCATACCATCAACGATGGAACAAACTGATAGGTGATGATTACGAATGTAACAATAATATTGAAAAACACATCATTGTCTCTCAAGCACATTGGGGTCCAGTTCAGTCTTTAGTCTGAAAAGTTTGGGAGTCACACTATCAAGCTAGAAAATTTATTGATTAAACCAAATTTACCTATAAGAATTCAAGAATTGAAAGATGTAAATTAGAAAATAGACGATTTCTCTGAATTTCATTTAAGAAGGCACAGAACCTGAAAGTATAGCGTCATTTTAAAACTCTATCTGAAAAGGGCTTGGCAACTTGATACATGGAAGCATGACACCATTTTATTTGAAGTATATTAATACCAGAGAATAGTAAAATTTTAATTAAAAGACTTCAGCTAAGTTACATAAATAATCATACATAATTAAATCTAGTTTTTCCATTAAAATATGTAAGAAATTTGAGAATTCAAAGTTTCTTAACCCTTCAAGTCGAAAAAACACACATACACTCTCAGCTACAATCTGAGTTGTGTCTAATCAAATATTAATAATCAATTTTTGTAATCGTCCTTACTTCAATATATGCTAATCAGAAAACATCTTGACAATGAAATTTGTAATTGTTCGCTTTCGTGATATCGAAATATTCAGAATGACATACGAAATGTCATACCAAATGTCATATATCCCATGAAAAGTTTAGTGTATTGTATATTTAACGTTAAATATGCATATTTTGATGCTTTTATTCATTGAAAATCAGGAAGATGTCATAAAAAGCCAATATTCTTGTCTAATTTGCCATAAAACAGCAGTTTGCCAGATGGCGGATAAACACAGGTTGAGTTTTGAACAGAAAGTAAAAGTTGTAAGGATTTTTGAGGAAATGAAGGCTTTGGTCGCGACGTTTTTGTGCAAAATTTAATATACGACAGGCTGCAGAAATTCAGAAATTTTGTCAGCAGTTGGAAGTCACGGGCTTCGTGTTGGGGAAGAATCGGCGGCATCCCAAAAGTGCCACGTCCACACATCTGAAAATGGCAAAAAGTCACCCTCTACACACTCATTGATTCCTATGAGACAGAACCCTTCCACAACTTGCAAAATTTGTTACTGTCTTCTTGTGATGCATTTAATTTGGGTCTAATATCACACTGGGTTCCTGAAAGTTGCGAAGGTGGGAGGAAAGGGCTTCCCTATAGCCCGGATATTAATCCACGAGGACACTTTTTATGGAATTTTTTGAAAGCTAAGGTATTTGCAAGGAAGATTGCAAATGTAGCTCAAATCGAGGCTCTTTACGTAGAGTTCCGCAGTGCAGTTTCAGATGATGTGTGTCGGAGAGCTGTGGCAAATGCAAGAATAATTAAGAATTTGTGAAATAAACTGTTGAATCCATGGCGCATATTCTGAAATAAACTCACTTTCCATGCTCAGAAAGTTATAAATGCATTCGATTTCTAGTATTTAAAACAAAAATAAATATGTAATAAGCAAAACAAATGGTTGAACACTTCGTGCGTCTCCTGCACCTGTAGATCAATGCAGTATGAAAGTTTAAATACCAGCTTGGAAGATTAATAATGTGTTAGCTATTTTATAATGAATGAATACCTGGTTGGCGTCCAGTCCCCAGAATTCTAACTCTTCTTCAAAAAGCGGTCCACAGACGTTTGTTGGGTAATGGAGTTTTCCGGTTCGATAATAATTGAGAATTTGGGCAAAAACTCCTGGATGGCGATCGAAGAAGTACTCGTTGAGAACTGGATCGTAATTGGCGAGAGCTTCAGTCAACCTCGATAGACGAGTGGCTGGAATTTTCTTCAGGGTGGCTTTGTAAGTCTCGAAGCGAATGCCACCAATGTTCAACACGACGCGGTTATCGCAGTCGATGACAGTTCGACACGGCTGGTACATTTTCCCTCACGAGAACATGCAGAAACGTTTTGGGGCGGTCACCACCTCCATATATAAAAAGACACCTATTTATTCTTCTTCTATTATCTATTCTGCAGTCACTTGTAGCAAAATCTGGACTATTATCTGGCGATTTAATAATAAACTGCTCATATCTTGGGTTTTACAAATCTATATATTTCTCTCATATGCTTAATGTTAGGAGTAGCACCACTATTAACTGATCTATTTTTTTGTTTGCTTTTGAAGATTCTAACTATTTAGCCTTATAAGATTTGTTTTTCTATCTACGCAGGGCTATCATCATTACGCAGAGTATGTTACCACCTACAATTTACAACTATAATATTTTTTTATATTTACCTGAGGCTAGATGCTTAATAATCTTTGTTTAATCTCTGATATCAAATATTACCTACATTTATTAGACTAATGAGCGTAACTTTTCAGACTTTTCTTTCAAAATTATGTGTAGAGTAGGTAGAGTGCAAAGGGAGCGGTTTCGATATGTTTTTGTGCAGCGACGCGTCTAGGGGTACCTTGGTGCAGACATCGCTTGTAGAGATATGTTGGTGCAAAGAATAACGTAGAAAGTCGAGCCTCTTGTTAAGGCCGATGGCTTTTGTCCAGAAAAACTAACTGACTGGTTCTGAAGTAACTGCGTAGCAAATATGCTAAAATAGCATTCTTTATTTGAAAATGTGGTAAATATTTTAGTTAAAATGTAAGATGTATTTTTAACGGTACAGAAAGCGAAGACACTTGTATATATTTTTGGGCGCATAGAATCACTTCTAATGGTTTTAAAGCTCAGATGCTGTTGTTTTGACGCCTGTAGGGACGGAATCACGAAGTTAGGAGTTCATCCTCCATATAATATACTAAGACAATTATTTTCAAGCTGTGGTGGAGAGGATTTACGCTGTGATAATACCAAAGTGATAAAAGGACTTGAAAAATAAAATTTCAGGCCATACGCTTAGGGAAAATAAGTGCATGTGTACAGATGCGGTTAGTTTTAAAAGAGTTAATAATTTAAGAAACTATTTTGAAACTATTTTTCTTTCCAAATAAGGTATAATCTTCCAGTGAGTGGAATATTAAATATTAGAGAAATATCAGTAACAACGTTTTCCAAAAAGTAATAGCAACAAAACTTTTGAGGATATGTTTTACGTAGGAGGGATTAAAAATGCATACTTCATGATCCCTAATCCGTTTATGTCTTTATTTGACGCGGATCGCATTTGCATTTTAATGGCACAAGTGACTTTTCTTTTCCATTCTTCTCGCATAGCGTCGTTAATAATGAAAAACTTCATTAACGTCATTCAAGTCAAGAATTAATTAAACTTCGTTCCACATTGCAAGGATCTAAGATGTTGAGTTTATATATTTTGGAAAATAAATGCATTCTTTTGTATGATTAGTGATATTTCTTATTCTATAAAAAGACAGAACAAGATTATATTGGTGGTTTTTGCCCAAATGGTTCAGTGTATTCCTAAGCAGACGTCCATTTGCTGCGTTTCCAATCACCACCACAAATCTCTATTAAAAAGAATTAATGCTTATTTTATTTTTTGTCCTCTTTTCTGCTTTTCGCAACATAGAAGTTATCACGGGAGTTGAGGCGACACATTCAGCATCATCTTCCTTACGTAAGAGTTTTCAGCCTGTGGAAGAAAGAAAAAGTTCAGATTTTCAAACAAATATTAAATCATTAAATTAAGTTAATGCAAGATTTATTAAGATAATGGGAATAGTCTACATAGAGCCTAAGAAATGGGACTTCGCATTTGAAATAAAAGAAATGTGAGTTAGAGAAGTAGAAAATGGTTAATTTGAAACTTCATTTTGTAAAAATTTTAAATGAAATTTTTTTAGTCAGGATTGTGTTGAACATGCAGCAACATTCACAGTTTCGGTATGGGCATTTGCTTTTCTAGTTGCTACAACCGATCATCGTCGGAATAATCACGAGATTCTAATGCTTAGGAGACATGAATTTAATGCAGCACTTTTGGAATACGCTGTTCAAAACTAAAACAAACGATACTTACGAAGGGAAACATTCATCAGAGAAAAGAAAAAAAGCATTACAGTCAGCGGGCAAGAAAACAGATTTTCAGTGCCCAGAATTGAAAGTTTAATTTTGGTTCCGCTTGGCAAAAAGACCCTGTAGCTGGTGCACAAATTGATTTATTTCACTATTCTACTAAGAGTTCCAAATGTAAACCAAATGCACAATTTACCAACATATAAGAATAAAAAAAATGAGCTTACCGAAGCGGTGCAATGAAAAACGGAGGTGCACAACTACATGTTATAGCAGTTCTGTATACAAAATTTCAACACTCTTAGGTTACTCATTTTGAGTTATGCGAGATGCATACTACATACGTTCGTCTAATTGCTTATATGTTAATATGTACAATTAATGTAAACTTATTTTTTTAATTGGATATTCCCAAAACAGGAATATTTCTGTATTTGGAAATATGTGACTACAACTTTGCGAAGACTGCAAAAATAAAGGCCGCGTAAGCACTTTTAAGCCAGGTTAAGTGGTGGGTATATATATATATGCGTTTGGTATTAGAGGTCCAAAACTAGATGTTATATCAGTCTCGTATACAAAATTTCAACGTGATATGGCTTATCATTTTTGAATTAAGAGTAATACATACGTACATGTACTTATGAATGTAAACACGTTACGAAAAAACCCATTCTGAATCCATTTTACAATTTGTTTCCTAAAAAAAGAGTCCCATATTTTTGTGTACGTATGTATAGACGTCACTTAAGAAAAAATCATCTAAACAGATTCGGGAACGGCCAAAATGGATGTTTCCGTTGAATCTGATATCTGAAATTCTTTAGATTAGATACTTCCTTTAATTCGTACAAGGAAGTAAAAAACATAAAGGTTCTTTATTATTTAGTTATACATCCGACTGATATAAACTAATATACTTGGAAATATTATAAAAATTGCGAAAAGATGTTTCGAACAGCATGTGTTAAATACCTAATGTAGAACCATTTGCGATTTTATGAATGCATTAAAACATTCGTAAAATAAGAATGATTTGTCGAGCGATCTATGAAATAGATCACATCTCTCGAAGAAGGGTGAAGCAACAGACGAAAAATAGATTTTTATTCCATACTGTCACGTGCCCTGTCGCGATTGATGGATTTAGAACTCGCGGGGAAAAATAATGAATAGAAAACTCTGCCAGGTTTGTCATAAAAGTCACGGCAGGTTCACATCGTCCTATGAAATATTTTTTCGGTCAATGGAATTTTCTCTCCTTCAAATCTTGGAGGGAATTGGAGAAGAAAATTATGGAGCAAGAGATATTGAAAGTTCCTACATTAGGCTTTCTCAAATATAAATGGATTATTTTCTACAACCTTAAATATTTTTGATCTTGTCAAAATGTAATTCTGCAGAAATACGTAAATTAACTATCTAGTTGTTCAGTTCAAAAGAAAGGCTTTCTATCTTCTTGCTCTGGATGTATTGAAAATGTTAGCATAATTATTTACATTACAAGTATAGAATAGACCATACGGTACATTTTCATTGTGAGAATCATGTGTAATTAATATAGCCGTTAACGAGGATTACGGGGATTAAGGACTCTTAAGATTTTAGTATAATGTATTTTAATAAATATTACTAAAACTTGGCATGGGGGACCCCAAAAGTAAGTACTTTTTCAGGTAAAATCGGCCATAAAAAACTCAAGTCTGTTAACGCGTATCATGCTTGAAATGTGCTAAAAGTGTATTGAATTTTATTTTTTGTATGCACAGGATATCACGAAAATTTAATTTTTAATTCTTTGTACGAAGTGAAGGAAGTATTGCAATCGCGAAAAATTTCGGGTATCATATTTCAACAAAATATCCATTTCAACAGCTCTGGAAACCACATGAACAATGTTTTTGCATGACATTTGTACGTACAGACAGAGTAAACAGGACTTTTTGTTTGTCAACAAGGATTGTTAATTGGATTTAAAATGGACAACAAAACTGAAGAAATCGGAATTGGTCCAAACTGAAAGAATAACTTCGAATAAGAAAGCCAATCTGAAACTCTGCGTGCCCAAGACAACATTTGAGAGCTTTCAACGCTTAATAAAAACACTTCCACGGGAGTTACTGCGTTCTCTTCATGAAGAATATTATTAAAATCTGGCAGCGAGGTGCGCAAAAATTGTAGAGGAAACTGAAAATCGAAATCAAATTACTGTATTATTATTATTTCTACAAAATATATAGTTAATTATGAAACACAAGATAAAAATTCTAGAGCATCCTGTATAATAAAAAACCAAAATTTTGGAACAAAAATAAAATTCAGTATACTTTTAGAACATTCTAAACATGATAAACATCATAGACTTGAGTTTTAGAAAAAGGTTCCGTAATCACAAAATTGACACTTACGTTTAGTACACTATATAACTATATATATTTGTATTACATCGCTCTGGAGTGCGTGTATATATGCTTAGTTCTGGAGTGAATTTGGTGTATATAGAAGTATGGAGTGAATTTTGGTCTATTTGCAATGAAATTCTAGACCATATTTAGTCTTATATTTCTTCCCCTCGCGTACATTTCAGCCTAGTTTTTTCAGCACATGATTTAGAAACTTCTGATTTACGGTAACAAAATTTTAGTTGTAAGTAATTCAGAAACTCGAAACTGTATTCATAAATTAAAATTACACTTCTCTTAAAAATTGTCAACTCTAAAATGAACGTAGAAACTGTAAAAGACCGAAAAGAGCATCAGTTTCTCGGTGTTTTAGTTCAGAGCTAAATTTGGAGTATTGAGATATCTCCGTGCGAGCTTTGCTTTTTAGATACGCTTTACATTGCGCTGTGTTTAACTTTCTTAGTAGTTTGAAGTGTAATTACTGATTGCACTGTGTGATACTGTGAAGAGCTGTACGAATTATTTTTGTGAAAAGTTCCAGCACTGCGAATTGTTTCTTCAGGTAAAATAAATTTTATCAAAATATCATCGGTTCTGTGTGTATTCAATCTATTACCAACCCGTACGCACGCAACAGTATATAACTTAATTCTGGAAAAATATTTAATGTTTCTAAATAGATATATCAGGAATAAAATGTGTATTTATTAAAATTTTTCAGATTAAAAAGTAGAAAAAGCAATACTCTTAAGATCTGTTTAGTTTGCTAATCAATAACAGACAGATTAAATTTAAAAGATTAATGTTTTACACTTTGCCGAATGGCAATGGACTGGAATAAAAAGTGAAACAACCCAAAACCATGTTTCAAGATTAAGAGCTCTTTTGAAATATGAAGATCCAAAACGGAAATAAAATATAAGTACTCGGACTGATAAAAGTACATAAAATAATGCGAAATAAGAGTTTTTTTTTAAAAAAAAACATATGGTTTTCTACTGAGACACATTATTTGTTTAGCCTGTGCAGTCGGGCCTCCTCATCCCCAGTCGCCCCTTGAAAGGTGAGTATATGAGGTATTCTCCCTCCTTCCAGCATGTTTTCGTAACGGTGGTAACACACTCTACACGTATTCTAGGTTCGAGTCCTGGAGAAGGCATTGCACATGTTTCACATTTCTTGCTTCAAAACAACCTAATGACTCTATAAGCTAAGTAATTAATTTACATGTGTTGCATTGATAATGTTCATAATTATTCTTTGCTTAAATTATAAACTAAATTCCGATGCAATTTATATATTATTTAAAAAAGTAAAATAAGGAATCAAATTATTAAAAGTGTATTTATTGTTTTCAAATTGTTCAGTTTCTTTGGCTGTTAGAATTTCTAGATTTATTTAGAGACATTAGGTCGCATCGAATATAATATATAAAAAATAACTATTAGCTAAGTTGTGTGAGAGATCAATTTATTTCTATCGTAATGGCAACACTTTCCAGGTCGACCGAAATGTAAATAAATAGCTACGCAAAGGAAGAGCTTGAAACTTCTGGTCTCCGCTCAATATCCTAAACTTCAATAAATAAAATATATTTAACTAATTCATAAAATTAAAACAAGAATATGGAAACTAAATTTTGGCCCTCTTAAAACAAAATAAATTTTTTATATTTTGTATAACAATCTGTCAAACTCTTCGTTAAAATAATGGTTTTACATTACATGTAGTATCACAAATTTGAAACTTCAGCTGTGAAATGGGTTGCTATGGTATCATATCAGATGTTCAGAATATAATCTCGAAACATTTCGATTTAATTAGACACTGAATTGCGATGGTTTGCAATTAAATTTATTACCTACTAGTCGACGAAAGCATTATGCTGCAGATAAAGATTAATCGAATACGGTAAACAGCAACTGATTGCGCTGATGGAAAATCTCGATTAAATAGACTTGTGTAATTTCAAATGATATTAGTATAATAATACAACTGTTACTGACTGGTACATCTGTTTAACAAGAAAAATACCGAGAGCAGAATTCGTAAATATACTTCGATATGGTATTTAAAATGGAGCTGTTTGTACCGCGACTTGAATAAATGACAACGTATCACATTATCCATTGGAATTTTGAGAACACCAGAGAAAATTACTTACATTTGAATTACAATTGTAGTTGAAATTGTTACGAATTCCACTGTTTATTTTTTAAGAATTCTAGCTTTATTTTTACTACAAAATTAAAAAATCGCTCGCAATAAAGATCTTTCTTCTGGAGTTTTGTATTCACAAACAATAGAGATGCCATTACTTTCTATTCTCATTTTTTTCCATACCATAAATGGAGCAAGCCTTCATCGTATGTCCCATTAAATGGAAATGAAGCCATGAAACGTCACGACTTATCATGGCCGCTGCCATAAGTGGACGTCTGGTTGATTTTGTTTACATTCGGAGCTATCATCATTGATTATTTGTAAGTCTCACTTTCTAAATTTAATACTCAATATGAATGATTTTCTACTTAGTAGATTAAAAAAATCACAAGGACAGCAAATAGCTGTTAGATACGTGAAAATGTATAAACGGTAATAATAAAACAAATATATACTTGTAAAAACTAAACGACCAATCAATGATATTCAGTGACAGTTTGAAATGAAAGTTTCAACGGTATTTTACGCAAATTATACCTAAAGACACTTCTAAGCCTGCGGAAGTTGATATTTGCTCTCAGTGTAAATTTGTTTAACAATATGTTTCGTAATCTTATCTGTAATCTTCTTCGCTTCACTTTTGTGACGTCATGTAGAACAGATGCTTACTCCATCTATTCTAAACTCCTTTATCCGTATCAGACTTAAAATAAAATGATGCCACTAAGTGTTATTGGTACGTGTATTTTTAAAATATAGCGAACTTAAAACACTTTTGGCAACACGTACCACTTTATTGGTAATTCAAATCATGCAGGTCATCTTGTGTCGAAAACTGAACACTGATAGGCTGAACTGGGAAAAGTCTGAAAAAAATAGAAAAATATACGGCAATACTTAACACTCTATTAGGAATTCTGAAAATATGCTGTTTTTAAAAAATTTGTTATTTTACATCTGAATTTTATGTAGCTTAAGAAAGAAGAAAATGATGTTTATTAATAAAGTTTAGCAACAAAACTGCAGGAAATGATTCCAAGACTGCGAGCTCAAACTTCCAAATGCAAGCTCAGCGACTGCATAAGAAACGTAAAAAAACCTCTTTTCTGACGTTACAATCTGAAACATTTCACATATTTTTCTTTTTTTATATATAATATTCGAAACAAAAATACAACATTGATGCTTCCTGAATAGTTTATAAAGACCACTTTTCTTAACCTTGAATTTACCTGCTCATTAAGTAACGTTTCATTTATGATTTTTAAAATAAAAATATTCAAAATGTGTAAACATTTTGAAATAAAAATGAGCGTAGCAAAACAATTAATGAATTTTACACAAATAAGCAATGTTAAAGAACACGGCAAAGAACACTATATGACGTCCGA
Source organism: Stegodyphus mimosarum (assembly GCA_000611955.2). Classification (NCBI taxonomy): domain Eukaryota; kingdom Metazoa; phylum Arthropoda; class Arachnida; order Araneae; family Eresidae; genus Stegodyphus; species Stegodyphus mimosarum. The sequence goes on along the minus strand of KK114184.1, from coordinate 89,108 downwards.
TAAAATAGTTCAGTTACATCCAAATAGTTCAGTTGCATCCAAATAATTCTGTTACATGAGCAAGGTGAGAGAGATAAAATTCTTTGATTTAGGAGCAGCATTGCTACAATTCCGAAAGGTAAGCATACAATCAAATAGCCATTTACTTGCCATTTCAGAATAAACCATATTTTGGTCAACAGTACATAGCGTTTTCGCTGCAAAGCAGTTTATTCATAATGACAAGTTATCGACAAGACGCAATGGTAATGAAACTTACCTTTTTCATCAATTCACACTTGATTGACAAGACTCTATTTAAAAAAAAATGTCTATGCTCACTTTCAAGAAATGAAAAGAAAATGTTCGGATCTTATTTGATTTGAATTTTATTGACTTCAGAAATCGAGAAGTTTTTTCTGCGGATGTACACCCTGCTTCGAGGTGATTTTCTAAAGCTTGCTTCAAACCTGAGATCCCACAAAAAAAAAAAAAAAAACTCCGCCTTCGCAGATGCAGCCATTTTTTACATAGAATCACATAGCACATGGTGCGTACTATGGTTGCTGGAAAATAATGCGATATCGAACGTACATAACGTTAAAAGTTTATAGCTAAATTTTTACCAATGCCTTTTTAAGGAACATTTAAAAAATATACTTTACTAATCAGTATTAGTTTTTCTTTGTCAACGTTCAAAGAATCGAATTGCTTCTTCCATTACTTAAATCATACTTTTGTGTATTATTTAATCCCTACTGTTTTTTTCTGTCTCTTATTAAATGCTTGGCCTCCTGAAAGAATTATCTATATTTGATATGTGAGACCCAGAAGAAATGGAGTTAGAATTTATATGAAAATCGAAATAGTTTTAAAGCTTGTAATAGATCCGTTAGCCTCCAGCTTAAGAATGAAAAAGCTTTTAAAGAATTAAAATGTTACAATCAATAATTCTAAAATATAGCTGTTTAAATAACAGAAAGTTGCAGTAGGCTATCTACTATGTTGGAAATTATTATAAATCATCAAAAATATTTCACTATACTCCAATACAACTTGAATCCAACAAGGCAGAATGCATACTTTTATTTACATTTCTAGCCTTTCAGGAACATAAACAATATACTCTATTGATATCCTCATCAGCATTGCCATTCATGCCTCTGCATGCAAAAAAGGAACATAAGGTATTTGTAGCCCATAAGGTATTTTCTCCCTCCTTTCTGTATGCCTTCGTGGTGTAACGGTTAGCACACACATCTATTCGAGAGGTTCAGGTTCGAATCCCGGAGAGGGCATTGCTCATTCTTCATGTTTCCAACATCAAAATAACCTAATGACTCTACAGTGGCGCCCGAACTAAAAACGGTGGTACATGATAATTATTCACCACTTCGTCGATTGGATCCCGTAATCTGCAGTCGCTCTTTGAAAAGGGGAGTATGATTTTCTCCCTCCTCTCTGCATGATTTCGTGGTGTAAAGTTAAGCTCCCAAGTTCCGAGTCCCGGCGGTGTCATTGCTCATTCTTCATGAGCAATATAATCAAAATAACCTAATGACTGTACAAGCAATGTATTGATATTTAATGAACATTATTAATATTAAAGTCCTATTGGTATTTAATGTTCATTCAGCTTTAAATCATATTTAATTGCTAACTTTTATTTTCAGTACTTCCAGCTTTTGGATGCGTTTTTATTTCAAAATGAAGGACGAAGAATATACAAAGAAAGGATCCAGAAAAAAATAGAACACGACTACAGAACTATTTCTAAAAAGGAAAGAATTATAATTCAGTTCTCGTGCCTTAAAGGAAAAGGAAAAATGAAATATCTGGAAGATCCAAGCTTCGGGCTAAGACAGCCCTCCCATATTTATATCTACTTTCAAAGCTTGCTGAGTTTATTACATTAGAAAGAAATAGAGCCGTTGGAAAGATACTCAAAATACACTTGTAACTCACGGTACTACTTCTTTAGTCTTTTAATCGTCTTATTTGCGGTTGGATGGAAAGAAAATGAATAATGTAACAAGTGTAGAAGGGTACTGAAGAGAAAGTTCTGTGGCTATTGGGGAGCATGTCTGCGGTAAGCTAACAACCACTTTGGATGTCCAGGACATTGACAGGTAGGCTCATCAATTGGAACTCGTTTTGCTGTCGAAGCAATATACCGAGCGAAAAAATTTAATGAATATGATATAAGATGATTTAATAATAACGATTATTTGGTGACGATATAAGATAACGATTATGACATATATATATATATATATATATATGTCATGATTTAATGCATGATTATATACCTATATATATATATATATATTTCTTTGCATGTGTATATGAAAAATAAAAATATGTAAAAGATAAATTAAAATTTAAACTAGCAATTTAAACGTAACTGCAATTTAAACTAACAATAGTATCTTAATCCGCAAATTAAATTTATTTCTCTTCTTTATTTCTTCTTCTTCTTTCTTTTCTTATTCTTAAAATAGTAATCTGTTTCTGCTCTACGCCATTTCGATACTAATCCATGCCATATGACCCTTGCGTAATGCTGGTGACGTAAATGGAACTAAAACTGAAATAGCCAATAATAATTTTACAGCAGTATTAATTATCGAATCAAAATGTATTGAGAATGAAACCTAACGCATTGTAAAGTAAGATTCCATACTGAACATGCTGTATTTGCTTTTTACACTTCGGCCTAGGTGGACTATTGCCTGCTGCTCCCTTCTTACTGCCGAGTTATCAAAAATGTAAACATTCTGAAATTGAGACACAAGTAGTGTGCCAAGTTTTTTGTGGCCGCAACATATTTTCGAAAAAAAAAATGAAGATTTAATCTGCATCGGCTACCAGTTTTCTATTCCTTATAAATCAATACTCCTATATTCTATACTATCTATTTTCTACGCTATCAGTATTGTGAAGTCTTTTTTATTATAATTACATATCATATAAATATACACATATGTTGTCTACACAACTTCACATTGTTTAGCAACTGCTACACAACTTTCCCGCGTACAAAAATATGCACTTAGAAGGTAAGTTAAATTGAAACTTACTATATACTTCCTCTTTTGTATTATTTTTATAGACTGTATTTATTTATTTTACATTATTTTTTATAATGTTTAGATAGTATATTTAGTTTATTTTGGTTTGCATGCATATTTCGTATCGGGGAAGTACCTGTATAGGCTAGGATTTCTAAATTAGTTTGGATTTATACTCTCAATTACATTAACAATGTACTTTTAATTAATAAATATTTTCTTTAATTGGATTTACTTACTAAATTTCTCAAAATTCTTTTACAGTTAAATTTCGCATTTAAGCAATTCACTTTTGAATTTACTTTCGGTTTTGTACAATTCTTAACCCTTTCCTATATGGATCACGAAACACGAATTGAGTAATTGAAGAATTAGGTTTGGGGGCAACTTCTCCTTGAAAAGATCTGTTTTCTGCCTGCTCAACAATTATACACTTTATGCAAATTAATTTAGTCTTAAATTAAAATTTTAAAATTCTTTAAAATTTTTAGAATTAATTAAATTTTTTAGAATAATTCGGATTATTAATTATATTTTCATGCGTTTGGATGTTTGCATTTGGTTTACATATGCTTTCTGAATTTGAATGATATTGCAAATTAGTTAGCAGTAATAATTAATCTTTTATCTGCTTGCAATTGAATTTTCATAATTTAAAATTTAAATTAGCTTTACATGAAAGAGATAATGTTATTGTATTTATTAAATATAAATATATATAGTATGTGTGTGTATATATGCATATTTATATATGCACAGCTATACGGTCTCGTCCAAAAACCTTTTCTGGTAAAAACCTAGGCGTCACTTTTATCGATACTTTAGTACTATGTACACTTTAAGTAGTTAACAAATGCTCGTTTGGATGTCGAACAGTAAGCATGAATGATATTTTAGGCCTAAATTCGTATTTAACTGTATATTGTCTTTTTAAATTTTTTACTTAACTAAATGTCTAATTCATTTGTGGATAAGTTTTTGCATGTATTTTATAGCTTTGCTTATTTTATTTTACTTTGCCATTTTTTACCTTACTCTTTCCGCTTTTCTACTCTATTATGAATATGTCCCATTACAGAGTCGGAAAACTCAATTGTCATTGAATACATATTTAAGCTTTAAAATATCTCTACTTTTTTGGTGAAATTTGCCAATTTTTGGTTTTTACTTTGGTGAAAATAATTTATTAGTTTGTATTCAAGGATCGGTTGTGACGAAACGCCATAATTATCAAATTATTGTGCATCTGCTAAAGGAAAATTATTTTTCCTTGAAAAGTCAGTTCTCGTTTTGCAATATTGAGATATTTAATACACAAATATTTAATTTTGGTATTTACACTTTGTTTCTACAGTAATTTTTTTTCACATTCATTTCATTTGTATAATTTTATACTGTATCACACATACGCTCAGGTAAAATTTAATAGCAGTTTTAATGGTTACTGTTCATCAACCCAATCTGGCATTTTTTACACTTCTAAATTAACTGAGTTGCATATAAATTTACTTAATTTAAGTTACAATAATAGTAAAATTCCGTTCCTAAGAAGTTAAACATAAATTCGAAATTTATAGGTTCTTATATTCTAAATTTATACACGTATTAGATGTATTAGAGTGCGTGTGTGTGTAAGATGAAAAAATATCCAAATTAAAATTACAACTTAAATTAGCAGCAGCCCCTTAATTATTCGTTGTAATTTGGGTATTCTCCCCTGTCTTTACTGCATCACAATGTTTTCTGGATTGCATCATTTCTAAGTTAATCCATATCATATGACTTTTACATAAGGAGGATGATGTAGCTAATTCGGAGTTTACAGCTGCCTAACCGAAACCTTTCTCTTAATAATTTGCCATACTGAATAACTGAGAACTTTACTTCTGCTCATGAGCTAAAGTAGGCTGCTACTTGCTGCTTCCGTTCTTCCCACAAAGCTATCACAAATCTAAATATTTTGAAATAGGCATATTTAGAATGCCAAATTACTTATGGTCACAAACGTCAATTGAAATAAAAAGGGATATTTAGTTTGCCTCGGGTACCAAGTTTACTGTTTGTTAGGGATCAACATCTGAGGAATCAAATTTCCTACATCATTGCATATATATAATATTTAAAAAAGTTAATTTATTAATAACTAGTTTTTCTTAAAAACAGGTTTTGCCGTTCTTTAAATATTATGTGTAAATGCAACAATAATTACAAGGATAATAATTTAAAATGATAATTTTAATTATTTCACTTCCCTAAACATGAAAGAAAGGAAAAGATAACGGTAAGTAAAATTAGAAACGGTAAAAAAATGTAATACATTAATTTAAAATACGTTTTTAAGAATATAAACGGAAAACCTAAGACTTGAAATAAAATGTAACGACAGATAAAGAGGTAAAACTTTGAAACAGAGTATTCCTGTGTTAATTCTGTTCTTTTTCAAACGAATGGATAACGTTAAATCAATTACCAGGTTCTAACGTCAAAGAAATACGAAACAGCGTTTCTGCAATAAAATGGCGACAAAATAAACTAAACTATAAATGCAAAATAAATTTTAAATGTAAAATAAAGTTTTTCATAAAACAATGTTGGCAATGAAGTCATAAAATGACAAGCTTTATGATTTTCATCGCCGATGCTACTTTGTCGGGAATGCAGTATTTAATTTTAAAATTATGTGTTTTTTAATTTTAAAAATTGTTATTATGAAATGCTTGAGAAGAAGAATGTAACTTGTACATTTTACTTCTTGGGCATTCCAAGATTCTCATTCTAAAAAAAAAAAATTCTTCTCCCTTGTTTAAAAAATTTTAACTCATTGTCTTTCTTACATTATTAACTTTTTGTATATTCTGTACATATTTTCATTGGAGTCGCCTAAGAAATGATTATATTTTGAATAAATTTCTTTTTATTTTTTAATTAAATTTCACGTAAAGTCATTTTCATTTAATTTAATTTTAAATTTCAAAAGAGAGTTTCTTTGAGCATTTTCTTTTACTATCCGTTCAAATATAGTTAAAAAATGTGGTTCTCTTGATATTCTTTCGGCTGCTCTTTGACAAAGCCCTAGGAATTGTTTCGTTTTTCAAGTTTTTGTTCCAATTATTTTTAATTTGTGCCTTCCTGTTTGATAGTTTAGCACTCTTATTTGATATTAATTTTATATATTGTCACAAATTTTCTATATATATAAATAATTTTAGTGCAGTTATACGTAAAATTACAGTATTTTTTATATAATGTAACGTGAAATGCTTGAAAAGGTGAAGCTCAGCGGAAAAATAAGGCTACAGGGGCATGTTTATTTAACATTGAAGTAAAGGGCTATCTCGCTTAATTAGGGAGGTTTCGCCTAGCTGGCGATGTTTTTGGTAGTGGCTACTTTTTGTTGCTACATTTGGTAAGAAATCGGCAAAAGTCGCCAAACTTGGTGACATTTTGGTCCGGTCCATGCATAACTGTAATTCATCCCTGTGTTTAGTTTTAACCGTATCTGGCCACTGTATGTAATATTAACCGAACATGACTTCCCGTAATTTCAAGAAATGGAAGGTACTAGAGATTTCTAAGCTGCCGGGTAGAAATTATATAAGCTCGGAGAGAGCATCACTACAGTTGTTGTATAAATCCTGAAAAAATCAGTCAAATATCAATTGAAAGTTCTCAATTTTTAGTTTAGAGTTAGATCTACATGAGAGCTTCCCTCTCTACATGTGCCTAGAATAAGTTCTGTTTAACGTTCTTAGTAGTTTGAAGTGTTAACTACTGATTGTGCTCTGTTATACCCAGAGGACTTTATAAGGTATTTCTTCCACATTCTTAGCATGCCTTTGTGGTGTAATGGCCAGCACACTCGGCGCGTATTCGAGACGTCCGAGGTTCGAATCCCGCGAGGGCATTGCTCATTTTTCAAGACTCCAGTTTAAAAAAATACCTAATGTCTCTACAAGCTGTACGAGTACATTTTTGGAAAGTTCTAGAACTTTCCAAAAACGTGTTTCTTTTGTGAATATAAATTTCATCAAGTGTGACACCGGAGAACGGTTCGACAGCTCCCCAACTTTATTTCCCTACTACAACCACGCGAGTACGTTTTCATAATGTATTTTGAATGCTCTTTTCCTGCACAAACATTATGCACTTATTACTATAATTATATCAATTCCATATTTATTTATAAACTATACTTATTTCATTATACATTTATTACGCTATATACTCATTTCTGTATTTATTACAAACTATATTTATTTCAGAATGCAGTTACTATTACAATTATGATAAACTATACTTGTTAGACATACACTTACTGTTATATTGCAAGCATCCATACTTCCTACAGGATTCGAGCTAGAACCTAAATATACAGCAGTCACGAGCACCAACTACTGTACCAGTCAGGGTGGCTACATAGAGAAAACAACGAAAAACAAACATGCAACATGCTTGTCTTCTCGTGTTCGAAGCCAGGTAGAACTACCAATATTCAGCGCCTTTAAACACTCGGCCACTGGTATGCCGAATGATAAGAAGATATTCCTACAAAATATGATTTCTTTTTTTACTGTGAAACGTCCCCTGTTTATAAATATTAAAAATTATACTAATAGCTCAGGAGATATACATTCCCACACACTCTATGTCTCGAACGTACGCACATATGAGATCATACAAGTAATAGGATTCTAGCATGGAAATATCGAAATCGAAATTTTATGTTATTACTCAAGCACCACAATTTCAGATAGAATACATACATAAGTCTTCGTGCTTCCGAAAATAATGCACCCATTTAAATTCATGACCTTGCTAAGACATAACTCTTCCCCCCCCCGAAAAAAAAGTAGATCGCAAGAATATTCTAATCAATATTTTTCACTCGATGAGCCCTCTTTTCTCGATAGCGTGCAGGTGTCAAGGAAACATCAATAACTACGTTTCAGTATATTACGAGGCTTCTCTATCGACGACAGGTATCGCAGACAAACCTGCTACGGCAGAGAAATTGATATGTTACCTAACCTTCATGATGGAAAACTGGGACAATTTTTCACGTCAAGAAAAGTGTTTTCAATAGAATAAAAGGCTTGTGAACAAGCTTATATTCTTGTTTGTATCCTGAATTTCTCTTATCACACGAGTCATATTTTATAATATTGGTTGATATATTTGTTTCTTTCATTTTACTATTTTAAGCCTAAATATTAAAAGTATGATCATAAAAATAAATGAAGTGAACTTAAGTAAACTGAATTGTGTTCTTATTTGTTTATTCTATGATAAAAATCAGCATATCATTTGGTACCAGTAACACACTTTGCACATTTATACACTTGATAATTAATACAGGTTATTTGAAAAAAAAATTCATCTATACATTTCACAATCGGAACCATTAACTTAATTACATAACGATGACAAAAAGTCGTGCCATTGATTGTTCACGAAATTTTAGTTTATTTATTTAATGCACCGACGATCATGTTTTCCCAACAATTTTCAGTTTATTTCAATAAAATTATTAGTTAATTAAATTTATCATTGCTAGAAAAGCACAGCTTTCACATCAGGATGAATCAATAAAACAGTTACAGCTAATATGTAGTTTTCATTATTTAAGTATTACTTCATACGCATACAGGCAGCTATCAAAATAGCAGAAATTACAAGGATTAACATAAACTACTATTTTGTAGAGACATTAGGTTATTTCGGAGCAGGAGACATGAAAAATGAGCAACGCCTTCGCCGGGAATCGAACCACGGACCTCTCGGTTACGCGTCTAGAATGCAGACCACTACACCCCGAAGGCATGCAAAGAAGGCGATAGAAATACCTTATATACTCAACCTTTTAAAGGGCGACTGGGGTTTTGGGGAACCAATCGCCAAATCGCGGTGGTGGAGAATCATCATCCAGCACCTTTTTAGTTCGGTCGCCAATGAAGAGACATCAGGATTTTTTTGAAGGAGAGATGAAAAATGAGCAACGCCTTCGCCGGGAATCGAACCACGGACCTCTCGGTTACGCGTCGAGCCTGCAGACCACTACACCACAAAGGCATGCGAAGAACGCGGGAGAAATACCTTATAATTTTATTAATATGAGGTAGGACTATAAGATATACTCTCCTTTCCTTCGTGGTGTAATTGCTTATTTTATACTACTTTATCTAGCAAAGTACGCTAGGGCTATCTGCCTAAGGCAAGAGATGCCTTCGTGGAAGATTTCTAGCTAGCATTTACGTTACATACGGAGGGAAACTACAAAAGTCAACCATGCAGACAGCCTTTTCGCTTAGCATTTATTGGTCTTAACACCTGACCACTGGTGGAACTGTTGTGCAACTGGAATTCCGTCTGTCTAGCAATCAGAAGACCTGGTGTTCTAATCCCATTTGGTTATTAGCTAATTCTTTCCTCCCCTGCCCTGTAAATACTTAATATTTCAACAGGACCGCCCTTTGTGAATAACAAAGAAAGAATTCCAATATTAGAAAAATTATAAAACTTTTTACTGGTACAGTGATTTAATTGGATACTCGGATACTCATCAGCTACATTAAGTATCTGGCATCAGCTACATTAAGTAAATCCGTCCTGTTATCTCAGGTAGGCTAGGTGTAAGGAGTGACGAAAGTGAGGAGATTTGGTAGTTCTTTCCTTTAATCTCAGATAGTTCCAGTGTGGAGAGTGCATCAACCATGTATCTTTCAAAATGAAACAGTACGGAGTATAAATAGCACAGAACGCTTTTTGCATAGATTCGCTTACTGTTTTACAGCAGTTTAAGTTCAAATTAATTATCTTTGACATATCAGTTTTAAAAATGTTTCAGCTGCATACAAACATATTTATAAATTTTTATTTAATTTATGTAAATTTGTGAACAGTTTTGCGAGATAGAAAGTGTGAATGTCTTACATGGAAATGCTGAGTTATTCGCATAATTTTTATTAATCATAATCCACAAAACACATTTTTAAATAGAACTCATACATCGAAACTGAGCATTTTCCCTTAATTATTTGGTACGTACACATCACTTTTGCTTATATATCTATTAACGTTTAACAAAAATATGGTCAAGTGGATTCATGTTTGTTTAAATCTAGAAATAAATAAACTGAGAAAACGTTCACTATGGAAAGCTTTTTAATTTTATAAGGTATTTTCTCCCTCCTCTCTGCATGCCTTCGTGGTGTAACGGTAGCACACTCGGCGCGTATTCGAGAGATCCAGGTTCGGGTCCCAGCGAGGGCAATGCTAATTTTTCATGTTTCCTGCTTCAAAATAACCTAATGACACTACAAGTTATTTCACATCGACAGGAGTTTGGTTTAAACTACAGTATTAAAAAAGTCAAGAAATATATTCTTAAATGCGCTGAAAAGTAGGGAAATTAACACGTGTTCACATAACAGTGAAATATATCTGATTTGAAAGCCATTCGTAATTTACTGATAATTGCGAAAGATTAAACAAAAGGCAGTTGGATTCGTATATAAATTTCGATCTTTAAGAAAATTTTAAAATCGATATTTTTCCGTTTTTTATTAAACGTGAAAGATACTCCGTAAATTAAATAAAATATTACTCTCTCTGTCTAAATTTATTGTACAAATCAAACAAATTCCTTAAATCACCTAAAATACTTTTTTTGAGCAGAACGGCACTTATAATTCAAATTATGTTATGTCCTCGCAAAATACCAAACTAACCTAAATATTAGAGGAATTTAATTAAAAAAAGTATTGAGCTTCGTGTTAAAAATTATTTTTTGGAAATTTATGATGTGCTACAGAACAGAAATTAGAAAATGCATTCTTGAGAAATTAGCATATATATTACTTTCAATAGCAAAATCGTAAAGAAAAAAGCGAGTTGTTGAAAATTAGATCGCGGATACACCTTTTGAAGCAACTAACACTTAATTTAAAGGAAAAAAAGTCTTGAGCAAGTATTCCTTCTTTTACACTTTTCCTTAGAGATTCTTTATTTACCCAAAGAGCTTAAGATCGGAAAGCAGCTGGAATTAGTTAAATATGATTAATGCTTAGAATTGCAGAATATCTATATTACTTCGTCTGACTTTTAGCTGAGTTTAATGTACGCATCAATATTAACAGCTAATTTTTTTAATAGGAGTAGTCGCTTTCACAGCCTGCCGCCTACAACAGTTTTTGTAAAAGAGAGAAAATTTATAACGATTTTTTAATGTGTCCAGCTAATGTCATTTAATGTCATTTTATGGGTAAAGCTAATAATTAATAATAAAAGACATGAAGAATTGGTTTATTACATTTTTATCGCTTAGTTTGTTAATAACAGGCAATATAAATTTGAAAGAAATTTAAGTCTATTAATGCTTTTTTAAGTTGAAACAACACGCCCAATAATAATTATGGAGAAGTCAAACAGTAAAAATCAGCGTAATATTTGTAAATTTTTGCAGGGCTAGTTTCGATTGTTTAACTACAGAACCACCTTCCTCAGCTGCCTAAGTACGAATGAACGAGATAAGATAAGCGATAAAATAAGAATTCCTTGCCAATGCGGTTTTATTTACATTGTTCAAACTAATAGGACCTTAAAATTTCGTGTTAAAGAACATGAGGCATATGTTAGGAAAAATTAAACAGAGAAATCCTCTGTTGCCCAGCACTATTGGTCAGAAAATCCCAATTTGCGTTTTTTCTGCAGCCAGAATTATTCAAAAAACATCGTACATTGGTGAATCACATTTTCCAGGGGCGTTTCAGATTAAACAAAATGTTTCTGTTCTAATTAACAGCCCCAATTCCAATCCATCTTTACCTTCAGCCGTTAAGGAATTTATGTTTTAGTTTTTTTGTTTCATCAATAGATGACACTAGTAGCTTAACTTCTGTCAGACATTCTTATCTTATCAATCGTATCCCACTTAGGCAGCACTTATTCGCACTTAGGCACTTATTCGCACTTAGGCAGCTGAGGAAGTTGGTTCTGTAGTTCAACCACCGAAAGTAGTCCTGCAAAATTTACAAATATTATGCTGATTCTTGTTGTTTGACTTCTCCAATAATCTTAAGCATTGCTAAATGGCAATACACTAGGACATGGAAGATAAAAATATTTCATTTCGGTCAGCGGTAAGACATTTATTTTAAATTGCTGAGTTTGTAGATCAAATTTGAAATATCAAGTCTGTCTTACGCTTAGCTGAGCTGTGACTCTTGACACAACAACACACAACGGAATTCGTTAATCGAAATTTTAATAATTTTGCACATAATAAGAAATAAATAAAAAGCAAATTCAAAATTTTAGGTTGGAAGAGCGCATGTTCGAATGTAGAACTATGTATTCAAACTTTGGGGACTTTAGATACCAATGCTTTTCCACAATGCGAGGAACAAATATACATGCATACTCTTACGTGCGTTTATATACATGTACATTCTTCGTTCCTTAATAAGATTGCTGCAGCAAATTATGTTAGGGTACAGCTCGTTCTTCCGTTACACATAAGAAAATCCACGAATAATCTGTGTCAGATTAACAATTAGGATTTATGAGGAAAAATGCCTTTTCGTAAAAGATAGGAATTTTTGAATGAGCTTTGTTATATGTTTTCTGACAGTCATCGACTACAGGCAGTAAATCATTAACTACAGAGGGCGTTTGCACATTTTTAGAGCGGTTTCCGGGCCGTTCATTTAATGTTTAAAATATAAAGCAACTCTTTTAAACTGTCGATGTGGTAAGCGTTTTTCTGGACTATAAGTTTCCATCGTGAATTCTATGAGAGAAAGGCTTTTAGTAACGTTTTCAGAAGTTTTGGTTTCCATTCCTCTTTCACTAATTTCCAGCGTCCATCATTTGTGATGGGTTTGCGATTTCAAAGAGCTTTCAAGAGATCAGAGGCATAGTATTCCATAAGTGAAACATTAGAGGAATTTGCAAGAATACGTTGAAAAGGCAGAGCTTAAACTGCGAAGCAGCCCAGCGGAGCCGTGTTAGTTTTCGACATAAATTACAATTTCATTCGGAGAGCACTGAAGTCCTAAATAAAAGGGCTCCGCTTTTTCTTTTGCGTTAGCGAACCACAATTTTAGCAGATAAATTTTGTTTTAATACTAAATATGCCTTATACATCAGTTCTAACTTCTGAACCTGTCTTTCCCTCGCACTCAAGACTTGCACCAGACGGTGAGACTTTAGAGGAAAGAAAAGCCTCCTAGTCATAAGTTAAAGGCTTATTCTCCAGGATGTGCAATGAATTGATGAGAGCGATAAAATTTTGTATTCCTCAAAGTGCTAAAAGTGATACTTTAGTTGTGTCCGTTCCAAGAAAGCGTCTTCCTATTGCAGAGCTCCTGTAGACTTTCTGAATGATGTAACTAACCCGAGAGACCACTGCTGTCACTTGTACAGAGAAGTCTTAAGTTTATTCTTATTTAAGTTCGTTGTTACCAAATCGTATCCAGGGAAGATTTCTGCTTCAAGGCTAGAATTATATCGAGAGGGCATCGCAATCAGAAAGTCTTCCCTCTTTATTTTCAAAGCTATATTTTTCCGTTAAAATTTCCTTCCATATCCTCATACTGTTTCTAGAATTCTCACTATTATCCTTAGTAGAGCTTTAATCGTTTTATCGTTTTTCCTTGGTGTGTTGCAAAAAAATGAGTAGTACCTGTCATCTCTTGGAATAGTACATTATACATATAATCAGGGCTTAAACTCAGATGGAGATCGGGTTGAGCTGCTTCTTAGCTTCTAAGTGGAATTGTAATTCCATTCGATGCCCCAAATTAGACAAGGTCCGATATTTTGTTTTCTTTTTAACTAGTTAAAATTAATTTTATAATTTATTAGATTTCTCTTAATTTAAATTTAATTATTTTAATTTGTAGCTATTTTATTTATTTATATTTTTCTTTCGTTCCTCACAGTCTTCCATAGGGCTCCGCCACTTCTAATTTTAGAAATTAAGCCCTGTGAAAAGGTATACATGCGATATCTGTATCAGCTTTCATATTTTAAAGAATTACAGTGGTATGTTTCGAAGTATGACTTGCTACTTTGTCTTGATGAAATTTCACTTTTACAAAGTCATTGGGATAAAGAAATGAAATTTCTTCTGTGAAGATTGGACGTAAAACTTTCTTTTGATTTAAACATTTTTTTCCACGTTTCGTTTTTTTAATTTCCCAGTGTGAGAGAATCCTGAGACAGTCATAAATCTCTTACTGAAATTTACTTTGTATGCATGGAATAAGGTTTGTTCACTTCTTTCTCTTCCTTTTAGATAATAAGCAAATAGACCTTTGTTGTTGCCGTCATTTAGACTTCATACAGACTCACAATGCATTTCCATTTACCTCCCGCTAAATCGTTTTTATACAACAAAATGTTCCGTATTTAGCCCACAACTCGGCAAAAGTTGATGAATATTATGTTTTTAGCATTTAAAAGTTGTAAATCTTGATTTGACATTTTATTGATTTCTTGCTACAGATGCATTTTTATTTCGGATTGGCTTATCTTGTCGGCGGATTTTCTCTTGATACCAAGGGTTTGATTTTAGAAATATTAGAAAGAGTACTAACGTTTTGAGCCATATGTTTGGATTTTACTTTCAATGTAGAAGTAATGATTGAGAGTTTTTAACTTTTCGATTAATAATCTCCTTATATTACACTTAGAAATACCATGTATTTCACAAATTTTTGAATTATGGAATAAGAATATTTATTTTCGGAGAGCACAAAAACGTATTGTTTGATCCGCAGCTTGTTTACATGCCACATTTTCAAATAAGAATGAATTTTATAATACCAGACGATATTTTTCGTTTCAAATAATAAGCAGGTGGCAGAAATTTGTATTTCAAATTGTTTGATTTTTTTAAAAAAATTCTTCATTTAAATCCTCCAAAAATTTTTAAACACGCTTTGTACATTCTGTTTGCTAATCAATCTGTTGAATTTATTAATTTACGTGCCTTAATTTACATTTAATCTCAGTGACCTACAAGTTCTTATTAGAAATGCCCTCACTTAGTATTTTAATAAAAATGCTAAAAATAACACAACTTTATTTCTACATTAATTTAAATTACTTGAGAACTATGAGAGGAACTATGAGATGTCAATGCAGTGTCATTCGTTATGTTAAATTTTCCGTTTACATGAGATAAACAACTGCGTTTACATGAGATAAAAAATCCGGTTTTAGGCTTTTCAAATGTTTTATGAATCAAACTATAAATTTTACAATTATGCCTACACGTTATCAATTAATCTAGTAAAGTCTTGAATTTTTTACTGTTTAATACACTCACGTTTGTGAAAATTGCAACACCATGAAGGACTTATGCGAGTGAGCTGAAATTTTCAGGAAATGCAAAGTAGCCCATGATATGCAAATGATTAGAATTGCAAATCCGTAGCGCATGCGTATGCTGAGCAGCGCCCTCTGAACGGCTGATGGATCCGAATAAATAAACGGCTGTAGCGAGGCGTGTATGGTTATCGGTGGTTATCTGCTAGTGGTAAACGTTAACTCAATCTGTACTTATGCCTCGTCGACGAAAGAGAGCGAGATTTGAACAACTTACAGAGTTTGAACGAGGGAGAATCATCGGCCTTCGTGAAGCTGGATTGTCGTATCGTGCAGTAGCCTCTCGTGTGCAGCGTAACAGCAGCACCGTGATGCGCGTTTGGAAGCAGTGGACGGACGAGTGTCGGACAACTCGGAAATCCGGGAGTGGACCCCGAAATGTGACGTCAGCTCGCGATGATAGACACCTGGTCCGCATGGCGCGGACGGACCGTACAGCTTCCTCTAGACAATTGGCAGCACTGTGGTCAATAGCTACAGGTGTTTCATTGTGTGCTTCATCAATTCGTAGACGTCTGCTGCAGTGTGGACTGCGCGCACGGACTCCTTTATACAGGATCCCCCTAACGCACGACCATCGCCGCCTGCGGCTACAATGGGCCAATCAGCATAGAGACTGGCGTGCTGATTGGCAGCATGTCGTGTTTTCTGACGAATCCCGCTTTAATTTGTGGTACCATGATGGCCGCATTCGTGTCAGACGCTATGCCGGTGAACGCCACCTTCCGGAGTGCATTATCGAACGCCACAGTGGACGAACACCCGGAGTTATGGTCTGGGGCGCCATAGCATATCATAGACGATCTCAATTGCTACGAATTGTGGGCAATCTGAACAGCAACCGGTATATCCGTGAAGTTCTACAGCCCGAAGCTGTTCCCTTCCTTCAAAGCTTGCCAGGCGCTGTATTTCAACAGGACAATGCCCGCCCTCATACTGCTCGGATTGTTAAATCCTTCTTTGCAGCGCAGCAGGTACAGCTTCTTCCTTGGCCTGCGTGTTCCCCGGATATGTCGCCAATTGAACATGTGTGGGATGTCATTGGTCGGCGTCTTGCTCGTGATCCTCGTCCTGTTGCGTCTGCAGACGAACTTTGGGTACGCGTACAAACGATATGGAATGCTCTTCCTCAGTCAGACATTCAAACTTTGTTTGACTCCATGCCACGTCGTGTTGCAGCACTTATTGCGGCGCGTGGTGGCCACACAAAATACTGATTCTGATCTCTTGTTCTTGTTTGTTTGCTTTGAACATTTAATCATTTATTTGTACCACTACCACTCAACTGTGTATTAAATTGCATTCAATTATGACGATTCCTTCTTGGTGTTGCAATTTTCACAAACGTGAGTGTAGTTATACCGCTGTTCGTGCTCTGAATACCTTTACAAACTAATGCGTTTAATTAGTCATATGTTTCAATATCGGTATTATAAATATTACATTTTTCTTCACTATTCCAGTTTAATTACTGTAAACAAATTACAATTTAACCAGAATTATTATCAATCAAAATGTATGCTACAGATGCGTCAAATTTCCGGTCTACATTTAAATGTTTATCGTTGAAAGAATAAGGGTTTATGACAGCAATTATTAGCGTTGCTTTGTTCGTAACCCAATTTTTTTAAGTTTGTGAAATTGTATCCCAGGTACTATGAAAGAGGTCTAAGATTCTCAGGTAGTCTCAGGTAGTCTAAGATTCATCCAAATGAGCTAACCAGTTGTTTTCGCTGTTCTAAATGAAATAACTCAATGAAATAATATAGTAATTGAAAATGAATTCAATTGAAATAAAAATTATATAAGAATTGAAAATGAATTGTTCTAAATGAAATAACTAAAAGCAAAAAATAGTTTCAAAGCACAGTCTAATTTCTTTGCATAATTGGTTAATATATCATGACGGAGAAAATTTATTTTATTTAAAACTGAGTGATTTTAATGCCAGCGATGTACAATACATCATACTGCCAGGCAATTTCATTGAGTGCATTACTATTACATTATACCTAGATATATGCCAATGCAAGCTTGCACTGAATTTGTACCAATAAGGTATCGGCTTCATTAAATTTCGTAAGGAATTAAATACGATGACTTCCTTAGAAGCTTTATAGCCCAATTAGAAGAACCTGATTAGTCTCGGAGCTGGCAGGGGATTCAGAGCTGGAGGTTTTAGCATCAATGTTTCGGTAAGCACCTACATCTTTGAATGAATAACTGCTTCACTTCTTTCCAATTTCTGACGGATTACCTTTCATAGGTTCAAGATGTAATTAAATTAGATTTCAGATAGTGCCTAAGCCATAATAAAAATATCTGATGTGAACACCCCTTGACTTACCTTAAATTATAAACACTTTTTGCTGCAATTCATTTAAACTTATTTCCTCGATTATATATTTCTAATTTAACCAATTCAGTTCCCACTTGGCGGCAAGGCAGAAATACATAAAAAACTCAATCTTCATTAAAACTTGTGGTATGCAGGAAAAACTAAAACACCAGCTACAGTTAAACAATTAAAAGAAAGAATTTTTACAGTTAAAATTAAACTATCTACTCAAAAACAACGAATTTGGCCAGCGCGCACGAAGGCGAAATTTTCAGTGCATAAAACTGAAAGTTTATTTTTGGTCCATTAAGCAGACTGGCACTGAGTTTGGTGCACCAAATGACTTAATTCACTATTCTGCTAAGAGTTTGAAATGTAAACAAATGGTGGTCTCGTTAAGCTTAAAGCCACTGAAACGTTTTAATTGTTGATAATTCTACAATTACAAGTACTGTACGCACATTAATTAAAGACACAAAGACCTGAAAGAGAACATAAGAACACTATAATTAAATCACTTTTAAAGCAAAAATGAATGATTTACCTACTTAGGAATAAAAAAACGGAGAAGCCTGGTAAGAAAGTGGCAGCCGATTGCAACGAAAAAGGGAAGTTCACAGCTTCATATTATAGTAGTCCCATATATAAAATTTCAACATTATACGGCTACTCATTTTTGAGTGATGCGAGATATATTTATACGTATGTACGTATAGACGTCACGAAAAAAATTGCTTCAGAATCTATTTTAAATCCATTTCACAATCCGTTCGGGGAAAAAAAGAGTCCTTTATTCTTTTTGTACGCACAGATGTTATGCAAAAATATCGAGGAAATGGATTCGAGAGCAGCGAAAATGGATATTTTTTTAAAATATGATACCTTAAATTTTTCAGATTACATTACTTTCTTCCTATAAGGAAGTAAAACAAATTTATTTATTTAATTACAAATGCTTAAGTTTTTGTACTTAAGCCATCAAACCGCCCTTCCTCCCTATACTTTTGAGTGACTTAATTAAAACTGCTAAGAGCAGCCGAAATACAGGGCTACCTGAAACTATAAAGCGAATACGGTGAGTTTAATGTGAAACATAAATATTGAAGCATTCATGTCCCATTACGAAATGGAATGGTGTCACAGCTGTAGTACAAGAAGAACTAAGAATGTTATTTCCCTTGTCCCTGAGACATTGCCAAAATTTTCCTCTAGCTCTGGAGTTCTCTACCAGGGGAATTCCCTCCCCTCCCGGACACTGTCTAGACCAGGAAACAATTTCATAATTTCAGGGGGAGGGAGATTGCGATCAGCGTTTTATTTACCTGTTAAGTACTTAGTTCGTTTTATATGAATAGAAAACCATTTGTATTCAAGTTTTGGTATTTATCAACACTTTGTATACATTTCCTTGTTTAATTTATCGAGCACATGCAAAAGAATCTAAATTTGAACAAATGTATATGTATTTTTCGTTCTTTTTCTTTGCCAGGAAATGTGAATTCTAATTTTCCTTCACACCACAACGCAATGGAACTCTCTGTAGTACTACTACGTTGGTAAGATATGTCCACTGAGTTGCAAGTTGTACTGCTTAGCAAGAAGTTTAAGGATAAACCTACAACCCGTTTGCAAAGCCTGTGAATTACATCCATTTCACTATCAAAGCTTGTGGTATTAGCACCGACTGCTTTAGATAAAGGGAAACGTTTGAATAGGTTCAGAAATGTATGGAAGTTGGCATTCTATAGAATGCCAAAAACTGGGTGTCAGAGTCTGAAACGATTAAAATTTAATACATATCCGAGGCATTCTATTGAATTCCAAAGAACAAATTGACAAAGTATGAAAAAGATCTCCGATTAGCTTCGAATATACACACATTTACATACATAATCCATACGTTTAATTCATTCATACGTTAAATACAACCATACATTGCCCATACATTTAATAAATTCATTCCGTAATTCCATACATTGCATTTTCATATATTGTGGCCTTTAATAAGGTAGGAATAAATTTATTTTGTACAACTTTCATTTTTCTTTATTTATTTTGAGCAAAAATTTTTAATGGCACTTTTTTATAATTTTCTCGAAATAATATTTTTATTTTTGAGGAATTTTCGTCTTTCAAATAATATATAATGACTTTTTTTCATACTTTGCCGAAGTATCAAACATATGTACAACATACAGTGCCTATGCTCCTGTCCTTCAATGATATTTAGTAGATATACGTGCCCATTTATACGATATTTTCTTCCTCCTTTCCGACTGCGTTCCTGGTGTAACTGGAAGCACGCTCGACTTGTATTCGGAAGATCTGGAGTTCGATTACGCACGAAGGCTTTACGGACTTCATCAGTTTTCTGACATCGAAAAATTTTAAATGGCTCCACACTTTTCTCACATAAAATATTATTTATTTCACACATAACTGAATCGAAATAGCAATTTATAACTAAATTTAGGCATCTTGATATAAAAAAAGTGTTTAATATGCCTAAGTATTAAAACCAACTTCTCTTTTATGTATCATGCATGTGCTACAGGTGTAATTAATGCCTAGTTGTTTTTAATTTTGGGAATAATAAATAATACCACATTTTGTTACGTGCATACCATTGAACTTGTTAAAAAGTAATCGTGATAAAGGTGGCGAAAATTCATAATAGAAGCGTTTTATCTGACTTAAAAAATGAATGAGATGTAGCGCTGTTAAGTGAACCTAGCGCCAGAGTGTCGCTATGTTTGAATTTTAGTAGGTTTAATTCAATCCAATAAGTTTCAATGAAAAGCAAAAGAAAATGCGTATAATTTAATATTCCATACAAGGATATCATGTAGTGTATACATCAGATTTTTTAGTACCTGTTTTCAAATTAGCCTCATTGTTCGAAATACTTCTTCATAGAATCTGTCAACAAATTGCACATCTTGCAGGGTACATTGCAGAGATACAATCTTTAATCCGAATTATCTTCCCTGATAACATAAATTATTCTTGGAACGCATTTGTTCGGATGACATGTCTTAAAAATATGATAGTCAGGCGATTTTGAATCTGCGACCCGCTTACTTCGTAAATTATTTTCAATTCATCTTTCAGATCTTACAAACTGTGGCCTTTCAAAACATTTCTATGAACATTTTAAATGTTTCTATTTCCCTAAAACTTAATAACTCATACGAGTAATGGTATTTCGTGAAGGTGAATCGTTTTGGTTCGTAGCAGACTGAATGCACTCAAAACCGATGATAGCTTGATAAAATTTATTTTACCAAAAGAAACATTTTACAGTTCTGGAACTTTCAGCAAAAATACTCGCACATCTCTTCTCAATAACACAGAACACCATAAGTAGTTATATTTCAAAATACTGAGAATGTTAAATACCACGCAATGCGAAGCACATCTAATAACCGAATCTGGCACAGGAGATATCTCAGTATTCCTAACTCACACGGAACTAAACAACAACTACTCAGAAACTGATGCTCTCCCAAGCCTTACAGAGTTTTATCCCGGCCGCCGAGAGATTGTTAGTACCTTCCACTTCTCGAAATTACTGAAAGGCATACGAGGACCGTATACGGTTATAGCTATATATAGCATCAATTATAGTTATTGAATTAGAATACCTATCACAGTTATAGCGGGATCGGACCAAAATATCATCAGGTTTGGCGAAAATTTGACGACAAAAATTATTTGTCAAAACAATCGTCAGGTTGACGATATCGCCTTCAGTTTAACGAGACAGCCATTTACTCAATGACAAAATAGACGTGCCCCTGTATTCTTATTTTTCCCGCAATACTTCGCATCTTTAGATTTTCTTGTTTCATTACACATACAAAAATATTACAATTTCACTAAAATTATATGTACATACAAATTTTGCAACAATGCTTTTAGTCGGTTAAAGGTAAAAAAAGGAACATTAAATGAATTATCAGCTGTAAAAATGTGCTTACGTTTTGAGGCCGATTATACTGTAAGCATAGGAAGAGGGGAAAAATTTTCTAAAATAGTTTATTTTTGAATTATTTTGTAATAATTAAGTTAACTTTGAATTTTATTTTGACAGAATTCTAAAATTAAATGTTATATATAGTGAATTTTTGTTGTCGGGACTTAAAAGTATCTCTGCATGAGTTATTGATTTTGTATCATGTTTTCGTTCTTCAATTTTCAGAATTAGTTGGCTTGTAAGTGAAGGATAGTGAGCAAAACAAAAGCTTTCAAAATAGCTTGTTTTAGGGAAATTAGTGAGCTCTGACACCAGATGGCGTTAATATAAAAGCAGTGTACCCTTCAGTAAAACTCAAATTTGCTCCGCTCAGTGGAAAGAGTTGTAGAAGGCAAAGTTTCCTCTTTGTAAATTTTACGTTTGGGAAAGACTTGAATTACGCTGACTGATCAAAGTTTGTTCTGGCAACGAAGAATTTTGTGTTATGTTATTATTAATTTTTCGTAGACATTACAAACTCTGACCAGACGGCGTAATTTAATGTT
The DNA here is from genome assembly GCA_000611955.2 of Stegodyphus mimosarum. Taxonomy (NCBI): domain Eukaryota; kingdom Metazoa; phylum Arthropoda; class Arachnida; order Araneae; family Eresidae; genus Stegodyphus; species Stegodyphus mimosarum. The sequence continues at coordinate 66,809 of KK114184.1, read as the reverse complement.
TTAAACCAAGACTTTGAAACAAATAATTTTGCAGGCATAACAGGAGGCTACTATTGGTGGGAAACAGAGGGATGAAAAAATGTCTACAGAAAACCTCATCGGGGATTTGATGGTTGAATTTTGAAAAATAAAGGGAAAGATAATTTCAGTCAATTGCTTAAAAAAATTCCTAGTTAATTTATTTTATAGTTTAACGTCAAAACATAGTAGGGTTGTCAGCGCTAGAAAACAGATGCCTTAGTAGAGATATGTTTTAAAAGATAAGGCTTATATTCAAGTTACACATGAAGAAACCCCGAACATATTCACGTAGCCAATGCTTTCTCTGGGGTTAGCAAGAGTCGCTACCATAGTTTAGTACTCGTATTTACTGCGTCACAGGAAAAAATAATTTATAATACTGAATGAATTAAATTTTCTTTTAAATTTTTCTTTTTTTTAATTTTAATTTTTAATTTCTTTTTTTTAAATTCTTAGATTCTAGACGGAATTCTTTAAAACCTTAAATTCTTTATAATCAGATTACAAGGAGATTAGGCTAGCACAATATTTTGTTGCAGTATGTCGAGAATTATGAAAAAGAGAAAGTAAATATGTTTAATAGTACATAAGTTAAATATATAGGCTAAATACATAGGAGTTTTAACAACGAATACTAAAATTTTTCATTAAAGAATCTTCGGGAATTTTAAGGCGATATACTATGCACATTTTACTTTTCACAAAAATGCTTAAATATATGTAAAAACTTAATTAAACATCACTATTAAAACTGCGTTTCCGTTTCAGTCATTCTAAATTCTAAAATACGAATAAAATTATTATTTAAAATTAAAGCAATAGCACGCTTAAGACAATTATCGTTTCGTGCAAATAAAACCCACAGTTCTCTGAGAATAGAGTTAGACAAAAGTTATCAGAATTTATTGACAATTAGCATGATCATTTGTAGAATAATTTCAAAAGTATTCGAAATCATAAAGATGTTAAACAAAAATATATTTTTTACTCAAATTAATCGCAACATCTGCAGTTTTTTTAAACCATATGTTAATATATATTTTACACATAGTACGTATAGGAAGAAAACTTGCACAGTATGTGTACTTTTATCTCTTTCTTTCCAATTACGTCGTCTCACTTCAAAAGTAAAACTATTTAGTTGTTAATAGTAATAATAATAACAAGTGATACCAATAAAGTAAAAATTAGAATTAATAGTACAAATATGCATTTAGATTAATATGAAAACTTTACATATAGTCTTTCTATTTGAAAAGTGAAAAAAAAGTATAACGCATTCACGTAAAAATATTTAATGCTTTTAATTAGGCATATCATGAATTAAATGCATTTTTATTTTAATCAATCTGATTAAAAAAACTGCTCTTAATAAATGCATTTATTGCTTTTAAATAACTTATTTTGTTAATCATTAGCAGGCAGATTTAATTTGAAAGATACGTTTTGCCGAATGGCAACAGACTCGAATGAAAAGTGAAAGAACGCATTTACAGTGGACAACATTTAAAGTGAATTATTGCAAAATTATGCAAAATTATTATGACTAATAGCCGTTTTAGGCTAATAACAATCGTTAATAACGATACTGCTGTTATTTTATTATCATCATTCTGTTAATTTATTAAAATACAGCAGTGATAATAATAACGGCTTTCTTCTTATTATTAATATTATTATTATCAAAATTACAAAGGTGACCTCTTTAAAGGTGATTTAATAGTTTATATATTAATTTTATTATTAAACAATTTCTGTGAACTATCAATTTGTTTTTTTTTCTACCACGGTATTTAACGTTACTTGTTCGTAAAATATTAAAATTCAGCACTAAGCTTTAAACTCTAGCAATGGATAAACGATAGCGACAAATGTATATTCTTTTGCCTAACTTATGTACACAAAAATTTAGAAATATTCAGATGAATGTGAAGTTGAAGAAAATTTCTGACTTGCGAACATTTTCAAAATAAGTTAGAGAGCACCTCGAAATCGCTTTTATGCTAAGTAAGAAAAGATGGTTGGGAACCGGAAAATGGGAATCTCTTTGGAAGCTTTTCTCAAAAATTATTCTAGAATACCGATGGATAGCAGACATGGAGTAAAGAAAATAGTTCCCCCGAAACCTTCAAGGTGATGAGAATGGAATATCAATGCATCTCTTCTTTAAACGTACCTGAAGAAAACATCCTCTTTTTTTTCGCAGAGAAGGAGTTTTCACAATCTTCACTTCTCTTTGTTGTCTACAGGGAGATGATTCTAAAAGAAAGCTTTTTTTGGTGTGTGTGGAAAAGGAAAATCTAAATGTATTCGTAGTTTTATTGTGCACTAAACGTTTGAGCAAAAGATATGTTTATTGAAAACGTAAGAAAATAAGTCATCTTACTTGCACGCAAAGTGCATATATACATATACAGTATCAAAATATGTTTTATTTAAAAACAGAATTTCTCCAAGTATTTGCGCGCAATAATTTATCAGTAGAAATAAAAGATAACAAATTTAGAAAAAGTTTTCCACAATGAACTAAAAGAAGTCAAATTTCAAACTATCCAAGAAATACGGAAAATAAGAATTAAAATCTAAAAGTTATAAAAACCTAAAAAAATATATCAAAACAGGGAAAAAGTATAAAAGAGAGGAATTCAATTAAATATGATATAACGTTTTCAAGAGGAGGATACCTGGGACTCAATTACAGTCTCCCTTCCCCTCGAAAACCACATCGTTTCTGTATGCAGAATTAGCTGATAAACTAACTGCTATGAAGTATTTCATTATAACAGTTTGTCTGAAAATTCTGAAGCCCTTCCCGCTCCCAATGTCAAATCAAGTAAAAGAATAAAATTAGACATTTTTTACTGACTTTAAAAATGAAATAAAGTAAGATACAAAAATTAAAATACACACACAAAAAAACCCAAGAACATGAATTAAAAACTTTCTCAGAGGACGAAGAAGCAATCCGTTAATGATTCCGGTAAAAAATAATTTTTATCAATCGTTTCGATTTCTTTCTGTAAAGGTATATAACAATAATATACAGAATACAAAGAGATTCTGAAAAAAAAATTAATAAAAATCGAAATGCAAAATAAAATATTTGACTCATCTTCATGAAGTGTTGTAGAAAACTTACTTAAATCTCTATCCAAACATCCGTAAATAATAATAAAATGTATGATCAAGTAATATAACATATAAGCAGACAGTGTGATAGTCTAGTCTCTATCATTTCATTAGTTATGAAACATATTTTCAGGTCAAACATTTTAATTATTCCCTCCCAGCAGAATATTTGATCCTAGGCATCCCTTCATTTTAGGCACATTTAGAGGAGTATGTTGATTTTGGATGAAGATGGAATTTCACTCCTCTTTTGTTCATAGAAAGGATTAGTTTCTTCAACTATTATGTTCATTAGATTATCGAAAAAATTGGTGAAAATTTCAAATTCGTTTTCATAACTTTGAATTAAGTTTACTTCAGCAATTTCCCTAAATTAATAAGGCTTCAATTACTTAATAGATCGAGTTCATGACGGAGTAGCTACTGTTCTGTTGGATTGTGAGGTGAAAGCAAAACAAACTTCCAATTCATTCTATGAGAACTTTCGGCATCAAAATCGCTATTTTCACTTAAATCTAGAGTTTTCGGTGTCAAAATAATCACTCTTGGGCTCGAATGAACAATAATGGACTTTACAATTCGAATATACTCTTCTTCCGTTAAAAACTTCTTTCACTTAGACATCACACTATTAGTTTAACTCTATTACCCGGTGCAAAGAACTTACATCTGCTGTCTAAAGAAGATGCATTCCCATAGGGGATAAAAACAAAATTTAAATCATCGGAAACTCTTCAATGTTTATATCACATGAAGCCAACTGGGAGTCAGCTGGGTTTTGTTTAATTTATATCAAATGCTCGTACATCTAAACGAATCACCAGAATCAGAAAGTACTTCACGAGCACAAAGTTAACAATATATATGTTCAGATAAGCTAACTGTAGTGGGCACAGACTGCCATCTAGTGATTTTAAAAAATTCTAAAATAACGTGTAAGTTTGGGAATGCGCATATTCAGCCCCCGTCTGGAAGGTCAATGCAAGCGGTGATGCACGCTCTAGCGACATTTGGGACAGATGCATATATGACACACCCGTCTTCAGAGGGCTTTTAGTTCAGCAACATGCCGTCGCGAAGGCTTCAAAGGACACTGAAGCAGCCCTGTTCCTCAAATAAGGTTTCTCAACGACACTGACTTCCTACTACAGACCTATCTGTCTCTTGTCATCTTTATATAAGCTTCTTGAGAGACTTATGTAGCCAGACTGCAAGTTGACCTAGGAAGACTTTTAGCAGATCACGTACTATGCCCCTTAAGATAATCAAAGACAGCAATCCAAAAAAAACAAGTACACGCCTGTAATTTCGCTTGATATCAAAATGACTTTTGATGCCCTTTGGTGGCCAGGAATACTCATCTCATTGGATCGGCTGGGTGTTAGTAATGATGTTATTCGAAACATTAGCAGTTATCAACTACACAGTACATTAAGAGTCACCACAGATGGTGGCATCGCCAGAAGATACACAGACCTAGGCTGCCAAGAAGGCTCGTACCTTGGTCCAACTTTGTGGAACGTAATAGCTGATGGTACGCTTAATCTACTGAGCAGTCTCAATCGGAATACATCCTGATAATTGTAGGAGTGAGTACCAAGAGATTAGAGATCAGGGAAAATCAAGCTCTAGACTGTCTCGCAAACTGATGCACTCAACTTAAGCTTATGCTCCAACACGAAAAAACTGTTTACATAGTAACTGGAACTCCCAAAACACTATACAAATTTCCAGTCTTCAAAACAAACAATTTTTTTGAAAATTTGTAAAAGAAACCAAGCATTTCTTCACAAGGCACACTTCAGAAACAATGTTTTAGGGTGTAAAATGTTCTTAAGATTAGTTACAAAGCGCAGATGTGGAAAGCTTATTTTGTCTCTAAGAAAAAAAAAACCGCAACTATATGAGATCTAATTTTATGAATGCAAATATTTCAATATATTGAAAATAATTTAATACTACTATGGACACCTTTTTCTTCTCCTAGTATTCTGATACAGAACAAATTTAATTAATGAGTGATGATTATTTTACTGTCCAGTTATATTTTGCATGAACATTTATAGGGACTCCATTCCGCTTCGTTATTTTCTTTTCCTTCAAGTTCCTGTTTGTAATCGATCATAAATGTTGCGATGATTTCTATCTGGACTATTTTCGGGCAGGGCAATATTTTTACATTATTTTTAGTTATAGAAGTAGAAATAAATTATATTATTTATGTATTATTAGGTATATTATTAGGTGTATTACAAGGTGTATTATTAGGCTTGAACATGTATTTTTGTTTCGGAATCTTAGTTTTGCATTTGAAGAAAAAGGCATGCGTATAAAAAAACAATATATTATTCTTGCTTCAAAGTTTCTTTCACAATACATAACATTTCTAGACTTTTAGAATCCATTCAATTCTAGGCCATTGTTGATGTAAATGCTTAAACGTGTTAGTGTCTGCTGAATATACTCCACCGTAAAGCATCATTTAGTATCTTACAAATGTTGCGTGGCATTTTTTGACTTATTTCAAGGACATTAATTACAATATTTCTCTGATTATTTACGCGAAAATATATACACACGTATAGAAAACAATATTTTAAATAATACTAAACATGTATATTTAATATGCAATAGTTTAATTACATAGAAGGCACCGGTACTTTGAGTTTTCGATAGTCATCATGGCTGAGGATGAAGGCAAACAGATGAAACGAATAAAAGCTGGATTTTGACGAATCACCAGTTTTAATTTTCCCACATATCAAATTATTTTGGTAGACATTTACCTAATCATAGTTAAATACGATAGTTTTTATGTGGTTTTAAAAGTACGACGTAAGCATCTTAGACAACAAAGCATAAGCAGCGCGGAGATGTTGGCAGAGCAGAAGTTAAGAAAAGGAGAGACGTAGTTGTTTGCGAAGCAGTATTTATACTAAGTATGTGCATAAGTACAACTAAGCTGTTGATTGGTTAATTTTAGATTTCAGTTACCTTTTTCAAGCAGCGTTATGTAACATGGAAAGATCTCGAATTTAGGAGAACAGATGAATTTAGGGGGAGAACACAAAATCTAGATTAATTTAATTTTGAGATCGCCAATCGCTTCTTAGCGCAGCCATCGTATTTTGTTATATATATATATATATTGAAAAGTAATCATTTGAATGTATTGCAAGCTTTATCCCAAGTTTTTAATAGTTATCTTTAGTTAACGCCACTTTCCTATCCTTTCTGTTTTCAGCTTACAATTTCTTAGCAGAATGTGTTTTCAAAATCGCGTTTAATGCAAATGAGTAGGAGTAGTATTTAAGTCGAAGTTTCACTGACTTTGTTGGAGAGTCAGACTTTCTGACTAGCGCGTGTTTGCCTTTGGGCTACGTCTCTCTCTAAGCTATTACTACGCTCGGCCATATTTCAGGCCCTTGATAGCTTTGCCTACTTAATTGAGATTTAGTTAAGCTTAACTAAACACATATAGCCGAAGCTATTTCTTATTATTTGAGTTCAAGCCCAAGCGGATGCTGTGCGGTACGCTCTGAGATAGGAGTCGACCGTGTTAATCCTTATTTTGAGAAATAAAGGATAATTAACCCTTCTTGAGTCCTACGTCTGTGATTACACATTCAAGCGATTATTCGCTTATCAATGTAAGAAGTTTCCCACATTTAACTGTGAAATAAAAGGGTGGAACCCCATAGTATAAATTACTATTAGATGTTTTACATATTTCTCTCTTTTGCGGAATATTTCTTTAACCTTTTCAATCTATATATATTGCCATATTATTAGCCATATCAAGTTAATGTCAGCTTTTTTTTTCTGAGTTTCAAATGAGTTTTCTGAGTTTCATAATATACTTTTCAACATTCGAGTTAATGTTTCCAAACCTATGAAAGTTTATTGATTTTAAATATTTTTTTTCCTTTTCTTAATAAGCACATCTTACAACTGCTTTTAATTTTCATTTTATGTTGCATTCTCCTTTCTAGAGTAAGCGTGATTCCCATTCTTGGAAGAAGAAGGGAATAAAAAAAACTTTTTTAATTAAAGATCCAAGATTTACATTTAACACTGATTTCTCAGCCATTTCTTTCTGATTACATTCATTTTCATTCAGGAGAGTATCAAAAACTAGACTTTTCTCATATTTTGTGTGAGCCATTGAAAAAGATGTAACACAAATCAACAGAAAAAAATTAATAAATTAAACGCAATATTCATAAACTATTAATTTAGAAAAAGAACCATTTATAAAATAGAAAATATCACTCTTTCTAACGTAAACAATTTACATAAAGTTATGTAAAGAACAAACAAATTGGACTTAGAAGTAGTGACAAGTACATTGTTGTATGTTAAAAAATACAAGTATGCATTTCAAACAGTACGAAACCTAAATTTTAATTAAATGCTAGCGTTATTAAAACGAAAATTCAACAAGGGAAACTGCGTATTTTCAAGTAATTGATTAAAATAGTATTAGAATTAGAATTAGAATAAAAGTAGTAATATTATATACGTAGCACATTTTATCAAAATCGTTCGCTAAGTTTTTTCATTCTTTCGGGAGGAGGGAGCCATCAATTTTTTATATCTGTAATTCACAATTTTAGTCAAAGATGTTTTTCTCTCTTTCAATAACCGATGCACTGAAGTACCACAATTTATAACCAAATGAAGAGTATATTGTACACTGATTTTGTACTTGGCGATAGAAAAAAAGTAATAACGTTTAGGAAAAGACAAAAATTGAACGATAAATGCCTGGCGAGAAGAATTTGTCAGCCAAAGTTTTCAGGACAATGAAAAGACTTAAACATTATAAATTCCTGAATGACTACGGTTGCGTACAATTATTTATACACAGTCCAGTCACATTAATGTGACCATCTGTCAAAAGCCAGAATAACCACCTTTCGCAGAGCGGACAGCTGCGAGACGTGCAGGAAGAGAGTCACATAGGTCCCTGAAGGTGTTCTCTGGGATGTTGAGCCATGCCGACTCTAATGCCGTGGCCAGCTGCGCTAGATTACGCGGTTGAGGATCCATGGCGCGAACAACTCGATCGAGATGGTCCCACAGATGCTCGATTGGGTTTAAGTCAGGTGAGTTTGCTGGCCAGGGGAGGACGGTAAACTCATCCTGGTGCTCTTCGAACCACGCACGTACACTGGCAGCTGTATGGCACCTCGCATTGTCCTGCTGGAAGATGCCATCATCCTGAGGAAAAACAATGCGCATGTAGGGGTGAACATGGTCCGCAAGGACAGATGCGTACTTGTATTGATCCATTGTGCCTTCCACAATGATCAGTGAACCTAGAGAATGCCAGGAAAACATTCCCCAGACCATAATGCTCCCGCCTCCAGCTTGGACCGTTCCGGCAATGGTTGCAGGGTGGTTCCTTTCAGAGGTTTCACGCCTTATACGCCAACGTCCATCTGTCCGATGGAGCATAAAACGCGATTCATCCGAAAACGCAACCTGTCGCCACTCAGTGGACGTCCAGCTGCTGTACTGGCGTGCAAATTCTAGCCTTCGCCGTCGATGAACAGCAGTCAGCATAGGTGCACGAACCAGGCGTCTGCTTCGGAGGCCCAGACGCAGCAATGTTCGCTGAATAGTACTTTGGGAGACACTTTTGGTAGCCCCTTGGTTCATTTTGGTGGTCAGTTGCTCAACGGTAGCCCGTCTATCTGCCCGAACGCATCTCCGCAACCGTCGTTCGCCTCTGTCATCTATGGCCCGTGGTGCACCACATTTGCCACGTCGCTGATTTTGGACAGTCCCATTTTGCCATGCACGGTACACTTTTACCACGGCGGCACGCGAACAGTTCACAAACTCAGCCGTTTCGGAAATGCTTCCACCCTTGGCCCGAAAGCCAATGATCATGCCCTTTTGGAAGTCGGATAAATCGCTTCGTTTCTGCATTACGCCAACGATTGAAATGTTTTCCGAAGCCCTCACACATCCTTTATATACGCTCAATTGCACTGTGCTGCCACCTGCCTTCTGTGATTGGTTATTTAACTCTGACATGGAAAGTACGTGGTGGTCACATTAATGTGACTGGACTGTGTATATTGCTGCGTGCGCACGGGTTCGTAATGGATTGAATGCACAAGTCGGTAAAAAGTTAATAAGATTTATTCTTTTCACAAAAAAATAAATAAATAAAACAAAATGCGGAAATATTTCATCAGAGATATTCTTACAATATCGCAATATCTCGCAGTAGTTATATTTTAAACTACCAGTATATAAACAGAACTCAAATTCAAAATACAGAGAAAACTAATGCGATCTCATCGCAAATTCGCTACAATCAATAACAGCACTAAGTAAACAACAACAGTTCGCTTAAAACAACTACAAATGAGCTGAAATGTTTTAATCCGGCTTTTATTAGCTTTTTAATCATTCACAAGAATATTCTGGTAAAATCTATTTTCTGGATTTTTCTGGATAGCAAAAGAAATTAGAAGATACCTATTTATTAAATGCTAAATGCACGCGCTCTTGTATTTTTAATTTTCCGTCGTAGCTTTCTCTTACAATTCGTCACGCGCTGCGTTGCGCGGAAAATAAAACAATTTTAATTGCAGTTCTATTAATCCATTTCTTTTGTGTCTTCTGCAACCAATGTTTCAGACCTTCAGACTCCCATGAGTGCTACACACGAACATGTGTGTCTATTATAACTGTTGAACGTTTATTTTGTTTGTATTATATCAACCTATGTTCACACCAATTTTTTTTAAAATCTGTCCAGTAGTTCTGGAGATCGTAGATCAAAAATGAAAATTCTCTCAATTTATTTCACCAATGTATATAAAATTAAAGGTTGGAACGAAAATTATTAAAGTACAAGATATATAAATGAGCAGTTGCACAGTTTGTATTAGTAACAATACAAACAGCAAGGTAATCTCATGTTGATACCAAAAGAAACATGACAGAAGTAATCTTTGTTGTGGTTACAATTTTTTTGCGTTTCTGTTTTACTTTTGTCCTGACTAATCGATAGCTTGGGAATTTCTTATTCATGAAATCCTCTTTCTCAAATAAAAAAGAGAACTAAAACATATATTTCGACTATTTGCATAAGGAAAGAAAGCACCTCATTGTGTCTGTCGTCAACAAAATATTTCACTGGTCCGGAATCCTTTTATCTGAAATGGTAACAAAATTGCTTTGGAGATTAGCAAAGGGAACAGATTGGGATGTCACGGTTCTTCAGTCGTCCCCGTCACAAACTTGTGGTAATCTAATCGTCGAGACCCAATCCACTTAACTCGATGTATCTTTCACTCTCTGGGGATCCAAAAGAGATAGAAAATTGTGCGTTGAAAGTGAACCTGTTTCATTGATGACCGTGGTAAAATATTTCATTATGACATTCGTTTTCTTTGTGATGTTTTTATGCCAGCTGTTCTGAATTGGATGCTAAATTTAGAAGAAGAAAGCAAAGTCATTTCTGAGTGAGATAACACGTTCAATTAAATTGTCGTTGAACTGAAATATCGATTATGAATGAAATAAATGTAGAAATATGTGGAAAGTGTGTCTCGGAGACAGGAAAATATAAAAATTTATGATAGTTATATAGCAGCAGTTTTATTAATTATTGTCGCTCTGAAAAACTTACAGATTTGGTATTTTACAAGTTAAAACTTTAAAATTCGTTATGACAAATGGCGAATCTCTGTTGCGTGATAAATGTAAAAAATACTTTTAAAGGGTAAAATCCCCAGTCCACTTAACTCGATATATCTTTCACTCTCTGGGGATCCAAAAGAGAGAGAGCAAATTGTACTTTGGAAGTCATACAATGTGGTGTACAAGGATTTTAAAATTTTCATATAAAAAGGGTAAAATAACCTTTTAAAGGGCTTACGAGGAACTGGGTAGTAAAATATTAATTACATTGGGTTTAGTTAGCTCTTTTATAAGGTAATTTCTTCCTCCTCCCCTCCTTTCCGAATGTCTTCGTGGTGTAATTAGAAGCATACTCGACGCGTATTCGAGAGGTCCAGAGTTCGAATTCTGGAGAGAGCACTGCACATTTTTCACGTCTCCTGCTAAAAAAATAAATAAATTGCTTTAAAAAAATCTGAAAGCTTTCAGATTATATATTACCTCCAAAGGGGCGTTTTCTAATGTTTTATGGGTTATCATTATTCATGAAATATCATGTTCTTCGCACTTAAACCATACAATCCAGTTCAACAGCAATATAGCAAAATAATTTTAAAATGATCATATAGTTAGAATTTCCGATACACAGTCTCTCGCGGTGGAGACAAAAATGTTTTTTTTTTGTCCCCTTCAGTGTTGCCATTGTTCGCTTGGAAATCGTCTAGTTTGTTAATCAAAAATTCGTTAAAGTTTTACAAAATATGAAATAGATAATAAAACAAATTCCAAATTTGGGCTTCCAGATGCCCATATTCGGGTGGAAACCTTCAATATTCAAAATTTTATGGCTCTAGGTACCATTGCTTTATTACAATGCGAGAAACATACGTACATTTATGTACATTCTTCATTTTTAGTTTCTTTAAATATAATGCAGAGCTCTAATATTTGGTGGCAACAATTTAAAAAGTGAACTGACATTTATAGTGAACCAACGAAAAATGCCAAAACGAAATTATAGTCCTTCAGGGCAAATTATCCCTTTGGACAAAAAAGGGCTCTGCAAGTGACGCCGAAGCTAAAAGGTGGTAAAAATTCGTCACCACCGGGATTTGGCGATTCGATCCTCCAATCTCCAGTCGCCCTTTAAAGGGGGAAGTATATAAGATGTTCCCCCCTTTCCGAATACCTTCGGGGTGTAATTGGAAGCATACTCGATGCGTATCCTAGAGTTCCAGGGTTCGAGACCCGCATTGCACATTTTCCATGCCTCGTTTTAAAATATTTCATAAAAACCAATTTCAATGAAACATATTAATTATAACTGAACAGTTTTAATGTAAATACATGAGACATATAAACTTGAAAATATAAGTACTTCTCACTTTGTTAGCCCCACAAGTGATCGAATGTTTAACGCTCCTGAATAGTGGGATTTCGACCCGGGTTCAAACCCTGCAAACGGGCTGGATGCATGGTCGTTTCCCTGGTTTTCCCTGAGTTTAACGTGAATACGATTCAGTTTTCTTTAGAAATTTCTGCACGAAAGCATGAGTCCTAGTATGCTTCGTCATACTGAAATATCGCAACCTAACCTTTCTTCGCATATTGTTAGAATGTTTCCTATTTAGAAACTTAGTAGATTAGTAGATTTAATTTTAATTCATTTAAAAGGTTAAACGTTATTTTTAATGCTTGAATGTAATATAACTATATACACTAAAATATCTTAAATTATACTATATGTAAAATTTCATTTTATTTTCAGGAGAAAATTAGAGAAATGTTACAAACACATACAATAAAATCCATTACTCTGAATGCATTTAGCTCTGAGAATCACTATTCTTCCGTTTCGTTTAGTTTCCAATTAGGAACATCATGCTCCACTTAATTTTTGGAACAAGATAATTAATTTTATAGAAGAAGTTAAAGTCATTCCCACTAATGCAACTTCTTTAGAGCTCAGAGTTTGCTTCTTTTGAATTCCTATTCATTACATGCAGCCATCAAATGTACTGTTCACTGTTAGAGTGCCTCCATATTTTGTTAGGAGAACGGTGATAATTGTTGCTGGACGAATTTTGCAATAGAAAAGGCAACGAGATTAAGAAATACCCTAATTTAAATAGAGTAAATAAATCTGGTGAGAAGTCTACTTGAATTTTTCTCTGGTAAAAGAACGCTTTACCGAAATAATTAAAACCTTGAATTACTAAAAGTTCTTTTTTGTACAAGGAATAATTAAACCTTAAATTTTAGGCAAAATTAAGAGGCAAACTGTATTTTTAACTTTAGTAGCCATCTTAGTTGCTAATGTTTTGTTATTCTTAAATAAACATGCTATAAAATGTCGCAGATGATTAATAACAATAAAGATAATGATACTGTAAGAGTTTTCTCCCTTTTTACCTGTGATTTCTTGGTGTAATTGGAAAGACCACCCGGGTAGCAATACGAAGGTCCAGAGTTCGAGTCCCAGCAAAGGACTGAACATTTTTCATGTGTTCCAAAATAAAATGCCTAATGATGTCTGCAGTGGCCCTAGAACAAAGAGGTTCTGGACGATAATTCGTCACAACCAAGATTTAACCACTGAGTTCTCTTCTCCTCAGTCAATATTTAAGCGTGGGTGGGGGAATGTAAAGTTTTTCTTTGTCCTTATCTCGTGTCTTTATGGTGAAACTGGAAACCACTTCCGGTTTGCAATCGAAGGGGCCGATCTTCGATTCCCAGTGACAGCACTGCATACTTTTTATGTTCTCTGCTCCAAAATAAAATATCTAATGATGTTCTTAACAATACATGATTCAAATTTTATTAATTATTCTAGAATTCCATAGAAATTAAGTCTTGACAGCGTTCAGAAAATTGCGACGTCTGAAAGTATTTAGCAGTGATTCTGTCTTATTATTCGAAAGAATATGTATATGGAAAACTTATTTTTTCTTTCAAAACCTTTTTTTAGCTGAACAACTTTATTTTAATTCCCCTCAACCTAAAAAAAACTAAAATCCGTAGATTATTTATTTAAAGAAAAAGGGGACTTTGAAATATTTTTTTTAATACTTGCCGCTCATAGTTGAAATTTTGCATGTACATAACATAAGTAAATAAAATGCCTTCAAACATATTTTTCAAAGCAGGTGGAATTTATGCTATCTTAAAAATTTAAATAATCCATGTTATAAATAATCCATTAAATAAGTGTATTTCTCTCATATATTACTTTATTATCACATAAAATACATTACGATTGATTCTTAGTGTTTGCCATGGAACTTTATTTTTAATAAATATTTTGTTCTGTTTTCTGACACAAATTAGCATTTTAAGAAATTTAATTTTTAAAGCATTTATAAAATTAGATGTATAACAGATGTTAAAACTAATGTATATATATATATATGTATATATACAGTATTACAGAGATGTTTTATAACAAAATGATGTTAATAGGGTCTTTTTACATTTTTTATTGGGAGATTTAGGGATTGTACAGATTTTATATATCTATTCTTTCACGTCCTTTTGATTTTGGTTCTAAAGACATTAATGTTTTGTACATAACTGATATATATATATATAATAACTCCAATACAAAAATAAATTCTATGCATTTTAATTAATAAAAATTAAAACACATTAAGCAATTTGAAGATGTAAAACTCGTGAAAGGTCTCTGACAAGATACTGAAATCCCATTTTTTCTCTTACATTTAAAGGTTAATTTTTTAAGACCTCCTGCAAAATGCTTTCTATGAATTATCAAGAATTTTACTCTGTCATAACGATACGTACATATATTTATTTTGAAATTATAAAACTCCATTAGTAGGGTCTATTTTTCCTTTTTTCTAAATCTACTGTCACTTTAAATAGCCGTTCTGTTCGCCCTGGTGTTAATGACTCTGCGTGTCATACTCCTGGGCACGGGTTCGATTCCTGCAGAATGCATCATTGTTTGTAAGTGTATAATATCCGAGCGGCATGGAAGAGCTTAAAATACCAGCGAACCGGAAATATAAGTAGTAGCCTTTCCATTGATTTGATGGTTGCAGATGAGAAGTGGAAGACCTTTGAATCCAACTCCCCGGGGTTTGTTTGTCAATATTGCGGTGGCGCTGCAGAGTCAGAGCAATGGGACTATACCTGTACTACCTAAGGTTAAACTCTGGTCTTCCCTGTGTTTGTTTTATTCAATATTGTTGTAATGCTGACAAATTTTATGTGATAAGATAAAATTTTTGTTTCTTCTATGGAGTTAATTAATTTGTATACATGAAAGGACATTTAACACAATCTATTTTTCCTTTTTCTCCTGTTTTGCATTGATAGCCAACTCATTGTCGTGAATTCAGTTTACAAGACACTCTTGAAATGTATTGTCAAGTATTTTTTCTAATGTATTTCTCTAACTGCACACATTTCTGATGTATTACAACTCATAATGTAACCAGCACCACACCCGCCAGTGGATATGATTTCTCCTTGCCAATATTTGTCTCACATTCGTAGAGACCATTCCAGCTCATAATGTAACCAGCACCACTTCTGCCAGCGGATATGATTTCTCCTTGCCAACATTTCTCTCATATTCATAGGGACCATTCCAGCTCACACAGCCAAGGTGCATTGGTGAGGCAAGGTGTCTCTCTCTTCTTCTACACCTTCAGTTTCATTACAAAGGGAAATTGAAATTTTTCCTTCGGGCCCTTTAAGGGTTCGCTCAGGAATTTAGCAATATCGAAAGGGTGCATTTCACTGTACACGAGAGGAAAAAAAACGAACAGAAGTATAGAAGTACCGAATCTGTTATTAAGAAATTCGTTATGAAATAATGACAAATTTGTAATTATGTATACATGTGTATGTATGTTTTTCGCATTATGGAAAAACGGCAGCACCTATCAAATTTTGGGCAACCATAGTCCTCCAACTGAGCATATGCACCTCAAAGTTGTTGCATATTTTGTACGAGTGTAACAAAATTTTATCAAAACACTCAGCGATTTAAAAGCAATGTGTTGCCATTCCGCAAAGTCTAAGATATTTACGCTTCGAATGTAATCAGAAAACTCAGCGATTTAAAAAAAATTGTTATTGATTGAAATAAAATGTTTTGATTTCCACACGCCAGTGCGTTGACAAAGCGCTAGATATTTGCCTTTCAAATTTAATCTGTCCATTATCGATTGACAAACTAAGCTATTTCAAAACAATAAACAGAGTTCTTCCTCTCCATTATTATAAATCACTACATGGATAGTGAAATGACACTAGCTTGACATATTAAATATATTATACATTTTTCAATTTTTTTTCAAGCCTGGCAACTTGCGATAAAAACAAAACAAAAAAAAATTGTCGATAAAACTGAATAGAAATAAAAAGCATTCTGTCTTTCTTAAGAGCTAAAGTTTCAATATATTCAATACCAATGAAAGATACGTGCGTTCTTAAAACAACAGATATATTTGATAATAATCGATTCATAAAACACAATCGCCCACCAGCGGCAGAGCGGTAAATTCGCTGAACACTGGTAGTTCCGTCCGAGGCCTAATCCCGACTAACGGGCTGGCTGCATGAACGTTTTCTGCATGAACGTGTATATCAGCCAGTATCTCTTTGAAAGTCCTCCACAAGGCTTTCCTTCTCTAACGCACATAGTTCTCGTATGTTTTGCAGTAATAAAAAAAAACGAAACCACAAAATACAATCTTTCACCAGATATAAACGATCATAACACCAGCTAATCCTACAAAGCAAAATAATAATAAGGAGTTAAGTTTATAATATTATTATTACTTTTCGTTGCGTGGTTTATTTAAAATTATGACATTTCACCTCATGCGACGAAAATTAAATATTAAAGTTATTAATATTAAGTAAGGTTTGTTTATAAAATCATTTAAGCTGGAATTTTATTACAGTATCCTATGTTGAAAATATCATATATATTAAAAACATTCGCAAATCCTTAGTAATAATATTAGAATAATATTAAAATACTTCTAATGGGCTCTTCATAAACACTTGTTGTAGTAAAGGATTTTAAAATAGGCACTTCAGGATTATTTTCGTCTACCGGGCTTGTCTGTTAATTATCGAAATAAAGCTGCGGCAGATGATCGATTCCGTTATTTTTTTATCCTTACTTTATGCTCATTTAATGAGTTTTTCTTCATTAAGCTCACGAATGAAGGCTTACTTCAACTATGGATCCAGATGAAGTAGAGAAAATAAACCTATGAGGTGATGACGACATGTGTTCCTCCAAACACTTTTGACTCAATTAAAATTAAATGGAGGAAGTTTAATCTAACGGTTCACAGAATAATTTAACGCACAGGATGGCTCTGACTCACAAAACTCGGCATAACAAGCCTAATGGCTAGGAGCGCTCAACGCTACAAAAATCTGTTTGTTAGTATAACAAGATAGCAACCTGGCCTTGAAGTAGGCATAACTCGCTCTAAAATCACCTTCCAAATCCTTCCCTTAAATACCAGTTCTTTCTATTGCATTTGAATCCACGCGCTCTAGCTTATTGATATTCTGGCAAGAAAGCGTGGGTTGAAAACGAGAGTCAAAGGAAAGTTGCTTTGAAATAAAATTAATTGTTAGCTAAATTAAATGAATCTCAACAGCCTAACCAAATTCTGACGCTAAATTCTTCAGGCTTCCTAAGCTGGAAGCTAATAGAGAAGCAAAAACATTTTTTCAACAAAAGTCATTTTTTACACAGAATTAAGAAAACTACACACTTACATTTCAATCTGCTTCTCTTTCGTGATCTTTCCCTGTGATTCAATCCATTGTACGATAACTCCACCGACTACATCTGTTTTGTAACTGCCAGTATTAAGACACAGCTAAGTATTGCAGTCAACTATTTGTGGCTTATTCCCAGTCGTTCTATACCATTATCTAGTTACCTAATGCTAACACTGTTAATCTAACTGTACCCTGAAGCCCTTATACTACTACTGAACGTAGTTCTGATGAGATCGTCGATAATTTAATCCGTAAGAAATAAATTCGTTTATCCTGCCCTCCTAGCGTAGAGGCAAAAATGGTCGCGTCCTATTTCCCCCACTTCGTTAACTTCTGAGATCGAAAAGCCGATGAGTGCATTGGGCGAACCGCTATAATTTGCATCATATCTAGCGATAAATGAAGTCTTCGGGTTTACTCATCCGTAAGTTGGTAAGTAAATTGTTTCATAATTATTATCACCTGCTTGACTGCAGTCTCGAATTTGTGCGCTTGAGTTTCTCAGACATCAATAATGGCTCGATAGTTTTTAATAATTCGGCGAATCTTAGGTGATTTGTAAAAAGCGTCACTTAAGACCACTTCATTTTTATACTGCACTGAATTAAAAAAAGAAGTTTTGTAAAAGAAGAAACAGAAAATTTCAACGAGTTTCATATCTTTATTCGTGTTAGTCCCATTATTTTTATGCAATTTTTATGAAACAGATTTCTCCGCTTTTCCAAAGTTAACTACTAGAAACTTTGAATTACAGAAATGGCATAAAGGAAAATACCAACTACCATTAATTCGTAAATAAAAATGTGTTAAACTTGGATCATGAGTGGTAACAAAGGTTACTGCTAGCCCGAAATCAAGATGTGGATTCGACTCACGTTCAGGGGAGGCTTTAAATAAGTCGATATTTACTTTTCCTTCCTAAAGTATTGTAGAATCATAAGGTTATTTTGATGCTGAAGACGTGAAAAATGAGCAATATCCTCGCCGGGACTCGGGCAGGGACCTCTCGAATATGTTAACCGTTATAGCACGAAGGCATGAAGAAAGGAGGGAGAAAATATCTTATAGTATGACTAGTCATTTTATTTGATGTACCCTGAGAAACCTTCTGAGTGATAAGACAGCTAAATAGGTTCAAAAATTCGTAACAATACTAACTTCCACACAAGTGCTTTATAGAAATTATTATACTTTCCAATGCAAGAGACATGAAAAGTATACGGTGCCTACTTTGATTCGAACCACGGGCCCCATTTCAAATAGGCCATGGTAATTACTAGCAGTGATAGCATTCACAGGAGAATGTGATGATCCCTTATGATCTGTTGCTAAGGGTGAGAGGGAAAAGGCACAATATTCAGTCGACCGAAACCAATGGTGACGAAATATCGTTGATTTTTACTTTAGGTGTCACCATAGAAAGTATCATGTTTTTAGGCGACGGGATGATTTAAAAATCAACTGTGCAGTTGCTGGATTCGAATACGGATCTTCCAGTTGCTAACTGATCGTGTTAACCACTTATACTTTAGAATCTGTCTTAACAGGCAGCAATGGGACAAATTCTTGATAACCGAGTCTATATTTCTGTAGCAAAACATTATAGAAGTGCACGTATTGCGACGCCATCTGTATAATTTGCAGCATTCGAAGTCAGTTAGTCGTGGTCTTTTAATCTATCGGAGATAATTAAAAATTTACTGGTTATTTAAAATTAAAACACATAATTTAATTTCAAAAAAAATAAATTTTTAGTTAAATCACTGATCAGGAAATTCAGATAAACTGATCTGTCATAAATGCAAGCAGGACAGCCACAATCTTTAAAATCCTCAAGCAACTGTCCATAAGAAACAGTCCATAAGAGAGAGTCCTTAAGATATAGTCCATGAGAAATGACCTGGTGTTTTGGCACAAAAGTTGACATAATTTGAAATTTATGACAATTAGACCTGTATCATTAAGGGTGATGCCATACACCGTACCTCAAACAAATACACAACTGTGAATAAAAGGCTGTTCTCATAAAAATTTGATGTCCACCAGTAACCGAGCGGTAAAGTCGGTGATTACTGGTAGTTCGTCCGGGATTCAAATCTGGACGAATGGGCTGACTGCATGGTCATTTTTGTGTTTTTGGCATGTGTAACGCGTATAGGAGCCAATTTCCCTTAGAAAGTTCTCCAGCAAGTTCCGCCCACTTAGGTAGATAGTCCTCGGGTTCTTTGCCATTCAAATAAACAAAATTAAGAAAAAATAATAAAAAAAATGAAATAGAATCATGCCCTTAGAAGAGTCGGGGTCTTTCTCTTGCCGACATTTTTACGACGTATCTTAAAATTCATGTATACAAAAATAAACAGACAGCAATACTCCAAAGGAAACAAAATGCTCGTTCAGACAGAGAAAGAGACAGAGAAAGTTTGGCACGCAGTATGTTTGTGTCTTTCCTAAAATCTACACGATTATTTCGAAGATACAAAAAAAATAAAAATGGACATCTTCATGATACTAGTTTTAAAAAATAAACTCCTGGATATATTGACTTCCAACAGTGAAAAGATTTATGGCCCATCCTGTATTAAAAGTGAATGGAATATACCTGAGAACTGGGCATTCTGAGAACTGTTCTCGATGAGAAAGTTTGATCTCCTTAATATATTATATTCAAAAGCAATTCAAATGCACTTCTGAAAAAAAAATGAATTTTTATTAATTGAATCTATAATGTACGAGAAATAGGACTCTAGATGCGTAAGCTATAGTTATCCGAATCTCTTGGGCTCCTTTTTAGCATAAATAAATTTAAGTTTGTTGCTAACTTAATATTGTCTCTGATTTAAGTAATATAGAAAGGTAGAATAGATCACATATTTAAAAAAAAACTTAAACTAATTTAATTGAACGCTAAAGGAATCTATCTATTAATAACCTAAAGAATATTCGTTTTGCACCTACGTAAATAAAATTAATGTTTTATTCTCATTGAAATTAGCTGTATATTATATACATAGAAATTAGCTATATATTTAGAGTGCTAAAGCTAATTTTATTGTTTAAATATATCGAAAAATGAGCACTTTCATATTAGAAATGTCCTTAGATGAGCCTTTAATATATTCATATGGTTATATTCGTTACATTACGTTACCATCCCCTTACCATCATCTATTTCCCTTGGCAAATATTGCCATTGAGCGAAACACAAGATCTTTATTTTCAATGTGGCCACATGTATAATTAATTGGCCATTCAACAAAATATAAAGTTTTAAATTTATCTTTGAGGTTTAATTAGATTGTAATTCTTTCACATATTCTGCGGTTGCTAGATTAAGCAATTCTTTCTACCCAAACACGGGAGATATATGTCAATCTTAAATTTGTAATACGAACTGTGTTACGCCAACCGCAGTGTGTAAGGAGAATGCGAGCTGAGCTCGTTGTTGCCCATTAAAGAGTTAAAAAAATTAAAAGTTTAAGAACAATAAACATATAAGGTATTTTCAGGGTGCTTGCATAGTGTAACAATTTCACATTAGTCGTGTATTCGAGAGGTTCAGTTTCCAGTCCCGGAGAGGATTGCATATTTTTCGCGTCTATAAACTCATTTTTTAATAGTTTAAATCTTTAATTTATTTTTATAATGCACCCCTTTTTGACATAAAAATGTATAAATAATTCATACATAATTACACATTTAATTCATACTGTATTTAATTGATAATATTTAGGAACATCTGAAACTGATTAATATACAAAAAGTGTTTCTAAGATCATGTATCACTGATATCAGCTGCAGAACCCTTTGAGTTTCTATTTTATTTTACCGGAACAGTATATTTTTATGTATTCATTTGTGCAATCTTCATTGATTCCGTGATTTGCATTAAAATAGATGCACATGTGTCCTTCAAAAAGTCAAAAGCAATCTGGAATATTTTATTATCCGTGTAGACTGAGCTCCCATTTATTCCAGATATTTGAAGTTCTATTGAATTTCAAAATACACATTATCATTCGATATGAATAACAACAGTTGTTCTCAATTTTAGCATTTCAAGACCTTGTAAAATGCAATTTTCTACCAAGTGCTTAATGCACTTAATATCATCCTACATCTATCCAATAAGATCGTATTAATCCTTGTTTAGTTGGCTACACAACGTTGTGTGCTTTTACGACTTGGGCTTTTACGTGAGGGCGCTTGTTGTAATACATTCCCATCATAATCTTTTATTGTTAAAGTTAACTCCCTCGCACTGATCCATCTGTTTACTTTAACCCTTGAAGCAATCTAGTGTGTTTGCATATAGCTTTTATCGCAAGCTGAGCGCTTGATGTATTTATTGGAAGATTTAATTGTCAACGCAGTAATGGATCCAGAAAAGGCCTTCCGGAACATATACAAAATGTAGATACATTTGCACTGCTAGTAGAATTAAAGTGGTTTAAATAATGGATTTGTTATAATATTTATTATAAACACTTTCTGGAAATAAGTTACTTACTCTCAGACATATAATATTTAATGAGGTTTTGTTCATTTGTATTCACTTCGCTTCCGAGGATAATATTTTTCGACAGCAAGTTAAATAAAATATTTAGGTTTTGTCAGCATTTTAACAGATTTGCCAGTTGTATTTTGTGCTACTAAAATGCCACTTCTTAGTTTAAAATGTAATATTTTTAGCTGTGCTTTCTTGTTGAAAAAAGTACAGGAAACGAAATTAGAAGATTCTCTCATTTTTGGAATAGTACTTATTTGTATTATTTGGTCTACCTCGAAAGAATAAACTAATTTTCCGTACTTTTCGGCTACGGGTATTTCGAGAGTTTCAAATAGAGTATTTAATTCCATCTTAAGAAAATTTTGCTTGTAAATGTTTCAAAGAATATTTCAATTAAGCCTTTTAGTAATTCAAAAACATTAAAATTACATGCATTATTTAGAAATAAGCGACGCAAATTTCTTAAAATGAAAGAATATCCTCTAAAACAAATTTCAGGATAATATTAACACTGTAGCATTCATTATTTTAACTAACCAAGTTATTTTTAATTTGAACTTTCCTATCGATATCTCGAAGTTTCAGTTGCTGCCCGAATTTAGCGCGAGCGAGATATTTATGCAAATCGCAGATATCTGATAGCAGTTTAAAAGGTATGAGTTAACGAGAAAAAGACATAGAGTCTTGGATTTATCGCCGTAAGGCTGTGCGCGCAAATAATTCCTCTGTCTAGTGAAAGTTCGCCTTCATAGGCAGCTGCATTTACTAGTTTTTACTCGTGAAATTCGCATTATTGCATTTCACTGAGAGTTAAGCTTCCCTCGCCGTCCTACTTAAACATACGTAATTGAATTGTTAACACACTTTATTTCATATTATTTTAGTTCAGCCCAAGTAGTGGCTTACTCTCAAGTCGGAGAGTTGTAATTATTTGAATTAAAGGGTCCTTTAAACCCTCCTTCTGGCTTGTAGTTCTTCAACACTAAACGACATAGCCTAGATTTGCTCACTATCCTCTACATCGGGTTTCACAGCGAATGTTTAGTAAGAATATTAAGAGATTACAGTTGAAACCCTACAACACTTGTTACAATTTAAGGCTTTACTATAACTTCTTCTTTCTGCAGTCTTCACCAGAATGCAAAGTTTCGTACGTTTAAGCTGAGACTTTTAGGTGTTTAGAGCTCCTGGCAGCTTTATCTTGGTATTACTTACTGTCACCAAGTCTGCCGAAGATGTATTCTGGTTTTAGTGTCTTGCTATTCGGCGTCTCAATTGCGAATTGTGTTGTCACGTATAAAGAGTTGTCTTGTATATAAGCGTTGTCTCGTATAAATTTAAATACCCGCATGTAGCGGAACTTCATCTGTCACATAAACTTTGCCTTTCCGTTCATTTAAAACTTAAATAAAAAGTTAATTTTATTCTTTAAGTTTTATGATTTGTTTTAGTCTAAGAGATAACTCGTTATCAAGCTAGTAGGGTGTCCAAAACTTAACACGAGAATCTAAATACAGTTGAGCTCTCCATATAAATAAAAAAAGGTTTTCAAATAAGACACTTAAAATTTCATCAAAAGATTTATAAGTTATCATTAAAATATACTTTCAAAACTGGGAATTTTTCTGGCTTGTACAACTAATTAAAATGCTTTTTATTGGTTATATTAAATTTGAACAACCTTCTTATTGCTACGTATTTTACGCAATTTTTACGATTTCCATATTAATAACAACTTTTAATTCAAAAATTACGTGCATGTCTTTTGCAGATTTATTTTAAGTACAAAACTATAAAAAGTTATTCTTAATTTCTTAGGTTTTATATAAATTAACTTCTTTAATTAGAGTAATTTAGAAAGAAACTATGCTCAGAAATTCCCGTTGATTTACTTATGTAGAATATCGCGGTCAGAATTTCGTCATACGTATGTTGAGTCATACGTATAGTTGTTTACATAACA
This sequence comes from Stegodyphus mimosarum, assembly GCA_000611955.2. Classification (NCBI taxonomy): domain Eukaryota; kingdom Metazoa; phylum Arthropoda; class Arachnida; order Araneae; family Eresidae; genus Stegodyphus; species Stegodyphus mimosarum. Next base: position 42,762 of record KK114184.1, on the reverse strand, counting down.
GGATTACTAGTTTCCTAAAGGTTTTTTTCAAGAGGAAATGGCTCTAATTTGTATTACAATTGGGGAACATCATGTATGTATAAAAGTTGATGTTCCTTGGTAGCATAAACTGGTTTCCAGACTTCTAAGAGACTTGGAATCAATCATCACTCTTCTGTAGATAACGAGAAATACTAGAGAAGGTGACAAAATAACCTTTTTATTAAATAAGAACTTTAAACATAAAATGCACTTCTCGTGCTTAGAAAAGTCAACTAACCACTGTTGACGAGATAACTTAAAAGTAACAATCATATTCAAAAACTAACACTAAATTTTGTAGTCGAAACCACGCAATTGATTTAACACGAAGTGAACTCAAACTTCTCACCGGTGTAGCAGTTTAAATGTCAGAAACTACAATGCAAAGCCAAAGAAATCTTATCAGAGGTGGTTAACCTTAGTAATATGACCTCCAGAAACAGGAAGATGCTGTGTCTTACAATCCGCAAAAACACTTTAAATACCCTTAATCTAATTTGTATTCTGTTAGAGAAACGGAAAGAAGAAGTGTGTGTAGACATTAGGTTATTTCGAACCAGGAGAGATGAAAATGAGCAATGCCCTGGCCGCGACTCGAACCACAGACCTCTCGAATATGCGCCGAGCGTGCTGACCTCTACACCACGAAGGCATGCCAAGAAGGTGAACGAAATACCTTATAAGTCACAGTAAGCTTTAAATGATAACAACTGGTTATATTAATATAACAGAACGTGTAGTGTCATTAGGATTTTTTTCTCAAATTGGAGACGTGAAAAATATGCAGTGCCCTTGCCGTGGATCTCTCGAATACGCGCTGAGTCTGGTTTCAGTTACACTGCAAAGACACGCTGAAAGGAGGTAGGAAATACCTTATATACTCCCCCTTTTAAAGGACGACTGGGAATGGGGAGTCCCAACCACAAAATCTACTCTATCGGCAAAACTTATCGTCCACATTTCTTAGTTGAAATGCCAATATAGAGTCATTATATTTTTTTTAAGCCCGAACTGTGCAGTGCCCTCGCCGTGGATCTCTCGAATATGCGTTGAGTCTGCTTCCAGTTACACCACAAAGGTATGAATAAAGGAGGGATAAAATACCTTGTATACTGCCCCTTTTAAGGGACGACCGGGAGATGAAGAAACCCAGTAGCAAAATCCACCCAGTCGGCAAGATTATCGCCCACCACCTTGTTAGTTCGGTCGCCAACGTGGAGTGATTAGGTAATTCTGAAGCAGGAGACGTGAACAATGTGCATTGCTCTCGCCGGGACTCGAACCCTGGACCCCTAAAATACGTGTCGAGTGTGTTTCCAGTTACACTATGAAGGTATGGGGAAATTAGGGAGGAAATGTCTTATAAATTTTGTATATGTTACCAATGAAGCTAACTTGTTCATCCATTGGCAATCCAATCAGTATTGTAAAGACGCTGAACACTGGTAGTTCGGTCCGAGGTTCGAATCCCGCGAACGGGCTGGCTGCATGGGTGTTTTCGTGGTTTTCCCCATGTGTAACGTGTATACGAGCCAGTTTCCCTTAGAAAGTCCTCCACGAAGGCATCCCTCCCCTTAGGCAGATAGCCCTCGTGTGCTTTGCCATAATTGAATAACCAAACCTAACCTAACCAATCAGTATTGAACTGCAGTCGTTTCTTCATTTTTCCATCTGAGGAGCTAAAGCTGACAACATTTTTTTAACCATTTTACTAACTTTAGAAATTTTAATTGACTTTAATCGAAAAAAATATGCTTTTCTGTTTAAAGTCCTAATGTGCTATTGAAATTTCATTTTTCTTTAGAAGCTTTTACTGATAAGAATGCATGCAGTTCTTTTATATTGGCGAGATGAGGCTTACTGTTAAATAAATATCTAAAAATGTTAATATTTTTATTAAACTCATATATATCCTATTAATTACTATTAGTTTATTTTATTAATACTCTAATAATCTCAGTGTCTGATGAAACGTTTCCAAAGCTCTTTTGTGCATTGGAAACAAAAAAAAATGTCATTGCATAAAATATATCCAACATTGTGGCATCCATGTCTTAAATATATCACGCATCGACATATGACGATTTATGAAGCCACAGATGTCAAGGAGATCGATGAATGCTTTTATTACTGATATCTTCATTTAACAAGCTTCTAGGCATCTCAGAAAACGAACAGCAATCGCCTCAATATCAATACTCGTCTAGTAACAGATTGTAGATAATATACTCTTGTTCATATAAACGTGCAGCAAATCAATAGAGTAAGAATACTTTGTTTTGGCTTCTCTACTAGTTCCTGGAAATTTCGCAGTTATGTCATCATAAAGAGCTGTCACAGTTTATTGAGGTCTATTATATTGTTCTACTTGCCATTGGAAGTTACTCGAGAAAATCCATCAAATTCTGCAATATTTGGTTCGACGAATCGGTAAAATCTTTACTCAAATGAAGGAAGGTAATTTAATTGTCCCATCTACTATTTCTTTCGTCATTGTCTTTACGAAATTAATATTCCTCCCCCCCCCCGCCAATTGGAGCTCTCGAAACGTTTATTTTCGTTATTCAAATTAAGCATGCATTTTACTCAATAATGCTGTGGAATTGCAGTCGTGTGAAGTTTAGCGCTGAAGGAGAAAGATCGAAGAAACTGGACTTGATTTAAATCAAAGGCTTGTTTAAAACTTTCTTCACTGTAACTTGACAAAATCTTGCACATTTGTATACTTTACTGTTTCAGTAAATATATATCATGTTACAATTGTAAGCTTCATTCTAATTTCCTAATCCGTAAACTAAGGTTAAATTACTTTTCTATGAAACCTCATTTCATTTCCCTGAAGAAGGCAGATATCCAGCGCGCACGATATTCGTATAAGGTAGAAGATGAAAGTTCTTAAATGAAGGTTTTGGAGGGTGAAATCAGAGCGTGGTCTGCCTGTTTTAAAGGCACGTTACTAACGTTGAACCTGTAGCGATATGAATTCTGCGCCGTTTGCCATAAGGCCTGCTTACGCCGACTTTGGTTAGAATGAGCTTGCGCGCTAGTTAAACTTTGAAGCTGTAAGGTTATACTTCATTAAATTTAAGTTTATCAATTATCTTTGATTTTCGGCAAAAGTGTTGGCTTCTGTAAGCAATCGCTGGTGTCATCTGTATGCACAAGCTGGCGTCATTTAAGTGAGGGAGAATGTAAGGTATTTTCTTCCTCTTTTCCGCGCGTCTGAGCGAGTAAATGGCCGTTTATGTTGGAATTCATCTGAGCTAACTTCGCTATACGTGAAGTTCAGATTTTTGAACTCGCTCCGCTATGAGGAGAAACCGGTTTTGAAGTTTGGCTACGAGGAAAAATTGGTTTGGGCTTCGCCAGATATCTTCGTTAGCTCGGATAAATCCCATTGTCAACGACCCTTAAATCTCAGCAACGGAATTGTACATTTTTTCGTGTTTCCTGCTGCCACAAATCGAATGATTCTACAGTGGCAGCCCACTAAAAGGATGATTTGTCAGCATCTAGATTTTGCGATTCCTCTTCAGTTACTCTTTTAGTGCAAAAGAATTTAAGACTTTTTTGTCTGTTTACTGCAGGTCTGGAAGCACGTCCAACTAGCAATCCGTATATCTGGAGTTCGAATACTGTGGAGGGCATTGCACATTTTTCAAGTTTCCTGTTAAGAAATAAAATGCTTAATGATCTTTACAAGTCCATTATAACAATTTTAATCCCTTCACTTCTTCGCTTCCAGCGTATCATATAAGATACAGCTCATCTTCCTTTCATGGGCCCACCTTATCAAATGTGATACAGGGCGAAGGGTCACTCATGGCATACTGTATCATATTTGCTAAGGTGAAATGGAAGATATAATTTGGAATTTTAAATGCTTTTATATATTACGTCAGAAAGCTTCGAAAACTTAATGGAATATCTAGAGTAATTTTCTAAGTTAACTAAAGCAATAGGATGTAATAGGCATTGCATTTCAATTAACTTGTTTATTATTGCACAGAAAACATTTTAATATGGGAATATAATCGAATTTTTACTCCTATTTTAGATATTAGGATTTTCTTTTCATGTAATTAGAAATAACATTCAAATAACGTGATGAGGAATACAAATATTTATACAGCAAAATCTGATGTCGAAACGAATGAGTTCCTTGTATGGCCTTTTAAAGAATACACATATTGCTGCATTTCATTTAAAGTTATTTCCTCGAATTTAATTGAACATATAATTCTCATTCAATTAATTTCGTTCTCAGTTCGTGGCAAGACGGGTATAAAAACTCAAAATATCTTCATTAAAAATTGAAAAATAGGGAAAATCATAAAGCACCAAATACAGTTAAAGCAATTAAAAAACGATTTTTACAATTAAAATTAGAGTTTCTACGCAGAAACAAGCAATTCGGACAGCGGGCGGGAAGGCAAATGTTTGCTGCACAAAACTGAAAGTTTACTTCTGATCGCAATCAGCAAAAAGACACTAAAAGTGTGGAAAGTGACTTAATTCACTATTCTACTAAGTTTCAAGTGCAAACAAATATGACAGCCACGTTAGGCTTAGCCGCATTTAAACAAAAACTTATAAATTGCAATTAATTCTACAATTATTGCATGTAGATTAACAAAAGTATAAAAACCTTAACTGGAACATAAGAACAACATAATTCAATGATTTTGAAAGCAAAAAATGTGCAATTTACCAACATGAAAGGATTAAAAGAAATTGAGTTCATCGAGCCGAGTAACAAAGCGTATATATATATAT
>KK114184.1:24914-37938 GCA_000611955.2 Stegodyphus mimosarum | reverse complement strand
GAGCGGCCGATTGTAACAAAAACGGAGATGCCCAGGTATATGTTATAGCAGTCCAATATACAAAATTTCAGCGCTCTAAGACTATTCTTTTTTGAGTTATGCAAGATACATACATACATACGTACGTACGTACAGACGTCAGGAGAAAAAAATCTCTTCTGAATCTAGTTTAAATCCATTTTATAAATCGTTGTGCGAAAACGAGTCCTTTATTTTTTATGTCCTTAAGTATAAATGTCACACAAAAACATTCTTAAATATCATTCGATAGTGGTCAAAATGGATATTTTCGTTGAAATATGACACCGGAAATCTTCTCCGATTACAATGCTGCTTTTACGTCGTACAAGGTAAGTTACGTATTTCGTATAAGGAAGTAAAAACAAGTCTTATAGGAATTATTTTTGCGTGTCAGACTTTACTGCAAACTGCGTTCCGGGACACGGGGGAATTTTGTTCCCTCGAAGTCGGGAGCGAAGAGGTCAAGCTTATCGTTCACTTATCCTTTTTTATGTTAATTTAGTAAGCAGTTGCTGGTAATACAGAAAACGACATACTACTGTTGCATAGTAATCATAAAAAGTAACTCATAGGTGCAAAATTTACTCTGTTGCAAGAAATCTGGCCTTCTTTCTGCATCAGATATAATTATAGTAAATAAAAAATGGGAGGATGCACCTTTTCTCTTTTCTTGCATAAAACTTCTTGACAAAATAAAATTAGAAAATTTGTTTAGTTTGTAACAAAATAACTTCAGATTCCGCGTTAAAAATAGGGGGAAGGGAGTAAAAATATTGCTCTTAACGAAGCTAATAAAAACCGGAATACTCAGCGCAAGTTACTCAAGATTTTGTACAAGGATGTAAAATGCTGGAAGTTAGAAGAAATAAAATTGAATTAAGAAGTAAGTTTTATCGCTACAAAATAAGCAATAAAAATGTTAATTTAGAACATGTATCGCATTTTAAAACATTAGAATTTTCAACTCATGATGGAAGTTTGAGCTATTACGACCTAGGTTTGAGAATTAAAATTTTATTCTAGCACAAAAATGGAATTGCTGTAACTTTATGCTTCCAAATGTATTGGTATTAAAGATGAAAAAAGTTTTATTCTAAAAATCGGTTTTTCAAGTAAATTAGTAAAAGAAAAAAGTGGTAATTGCTAAACCATGGCAAGATAATAAACACTGTAAAGACATCCGTTTTCTTTAACCAAAAGCGTAAGAAGCAGCTTTGCCGACGTCGGATACAGACCACGAATCTCCTAATTGTCAGCTAAATGTGCTGCCACTTAGCCATGAGCGCATGCGCGGAGGATTGCGATAATATTTTATAACGCATACTAAAATGTTATTTCTAAATATACACAGCTAAATGGCCAAAACGAGCGTACATTTGTAAGCAAAACTGTTAAATAAGACTGTTAATAAATTGTAAAAAAATCTGTTAATACTTTGTAAGAATGAACATCTTAATTATTTGTAAGAGTGTTTGATCCTGTTAATAATTTGTAAGAATGTTTGTAACAAATACAAACTGATTGTTTGTATTTGTTAAACTGTTAAATAATTTGTAAGAAAAACTCTTTGTAACAAAAACTAAACTGCCGACGGTTATATCTCTTTTTCCGTGAAATTCTACCTACCACAATCTGCTGTTGTTTAATGCCAGAGGTGTTTGTTGAGCTAACAGTAACTCAACAGGTTATAACCCAATTAAACAACTTTGATTCATCGTAAATACACAATTAGAAAAGGATAAGTATATGTTAATTACAATATGTATTTCGACTTTCCTATTTATTTTCCTTTGTTATTTCTGCTTGTTCGGACATATCGCCATTACCTCACTTTTTAAAGAGCTATTTATAATTCAAACAATTAAGTATAGCGGAAATGTCTAGGGTTATTGAGAAATGTGGATACGTATTTCCGTTTCGGAAAATATCTGACAAAATTTTAAACGGCAATAGAAGGGACCAAAATGATCATCTTTTGTCGCAGAATGTGTGTTCCGAAGTGATATATTCAGAGGACAATAGGTGGCGTAGTTTGTGGCAATCCAAAGTAGAATTTGATTCCGGAATGAGGGTGCTTCCACACATTTTATCACTGATGTCAGGTATGTTCAATACACCACGTATGCAAACCACTGGATAAATCGTGATGAAATTGTTCGTTGGCATACTAGGCATTTTTGTAAATATACAACATCCCTGCGCTGACGGTCGGAGGGCTGTGTTTGTGTTTGTATACCTGAGAAAACGGTGTAATACGAGGGTGCATGGGTTGACAAGAACCCTATCCTCTGTCGAACAGATAGGCTGTTGCGAATAGTAAATCAGCAAGTGACTTTTAAAGAAATATAACATATTCGTGTCAGTTGTTAGTGAATTGAACTTGTAATTTTAAAACAGTTCCTTAAACTCTTTATTAAACTCATACCGGACTATCTTTTTTCTCATTTTACTTCGTCACAGGGGCTTGAAGGCGTGGTTGACTCTATATAAAACGTAATTCGTGTTGTGGTGAGAGTGAAATTAAAGTACCTCTCAGACATATGCATTAGAAACCGATCCCTGAGGCCCCGCAAACAATCATTATTAATTACCAGATTTCTCATCTTTTGTCCTCTCTACTGTCTTTTATTAATAATGTTTTATAGGGCCGAGAGTCTGTCCATGATATATACTACAAAAAGCAATTTTATCAATGCTTACAAGGATGTAGCAGCAGGGTGGGGGCAGAAAACTGTTAAAAGTTGAATTGCAAAATGAAACTTCATTGAAAACTTTTAAATTCAATTATTACAATATTCTTAAAATTAATAAATATATAAATATAAATGCCAGATTTCATATCACTATGACCCACATGTTGGAATTCAGGAAAGATAGAGAACCGCACTTAAAATTTCCAAAAGTCACAAGCTCATAGTTACATCATTTTAAAAGTAGTGAAACAAGTTTCAAACGGAAAGGAAGTCTGATAACTTTATGCACAAAGGTAAAATATTTTAATTACTTTCTTTCGGGCATTCAGTATTTTTAGTTTGTCATACTTCCCAAATATATATTATTTACATAACAGCCGCACCACTATCCTGCGAGAGTTACGCGTGGCTCGCGAGTCGCGCTATGGCTACCCCTGATATATGCTAAAAATTATACATAACTATATAACATAACCATCATTCATAACTATATAATTATATACATATACATACGGAAACATTACGTGCATAGTCCAAGTGGTTTAATATGAGATATTTGCTAAACTACAAATATAAATTAACCATTTGGTTCTTTGAATGGCAAAAGCTTAGAATTAGCTTTTACCAAAACTGCGGTTTGAGAATTAAATTATGCATTATAAAAGCACACAAATACAATTAATATAAAGCATAATAATTAATATTAAAAGCATAAAAAGTTATATTTCTTGTTCTATTTCAAGACACCCGAAGCCTAAAGGCTCGCTAAAATAAGGCTTTTGTAAATGAAGAAAATTTTCCTTTTTTCCTGTATTGTTAGTTTTCTAGCTACAATAGTGTCAATGCAGAAAAGCTGCATAATGTGGGTTGAAATTTTTTGAAAATGGAGACGGTAGGTGAAAGGATAATCATTTCTAAATTATTAACTCTATGCTAGTCGAAAGTTACGCTTACTTCTGTATGTTTACTATATATATAATAAAATTTAAATTCATTAGCTCTTTCATAATTTAAAAATAGAGAAATATTTTTAAGTTTGTGTAACTAGGGGTTAATTTCTTTTATTCAGTAGCAAAATAATTCATTATTCATAAAAAAATACTTGATTAGCCCAAAGGGCGTTATTCCAGAAAGGCTGTTAGTCTCGAAACAGCATTTTACATCAAATAACTAAAAGCGCTGAATAACGTTTCCAATTTTTCAGCAAATATTATCGCACTGTATTATATTTAAAGAAATTAGCTAACGAAAAATCCGCATGAATGTATTTATGTTCCTTGCATTGTGAAAAAACAGCGGTATCCAGAGCCATCAAATTTTGAATGACGTAGTCCTCTGCCTAAATACCACCGATGGCACAGGGAAGCCTAATTTTCGAATTTATTTTATTATCTATTTCATATGCTGTAAAACTTTAACGAATTTTTGGAATTTTTCTTTAACGAATTTGAATTAACGAACATAAAAAACTCAATGAGTTGGAAGCCGAATTTTGAATTTCGAATTTGCTTTATTATCTGGTTAAAAAAGCGAGCAGTGGTAACAATCATTGGAATAGAAAATTTTATCTCCAGCACGCGAGACTTTCTACCTGAAATTCTAAAGAAATACTGTTTTTAAATATTTTAGGACAAAGGGGAGTTAGACTAAATGCTTTTGAAACGTGTATATGTGTGTAAATGAAAAAAAAGAAAATTTGGGACTAATATAAAATTTGACACCTTTCAGGTTTTTTCTTATTTATTTATTTATTTTGTGTATACGTATTTCTTAACGTTACCTCTTGTGTTTGTAGAGCTCTTGCTAAAATATAAAATGAATGTCTTTTAATGAAATATTCCCCAAAATTGACGAAACTCAGTGGATATCACAAATGCTTTTGTAAGTTCCAGGTAATACCGTTAATACTAATATAGCCTTACATATTTATTTATTTGGACTGAGCAGTATTTTATAAATCTTTTAAATACGTTCTTAGGAACTTACGCAATGTCTAATACCAACGGAATTAATTTCGTGTGCAGATAATATAATTCCCTTGTTGTAGCAAAAATGTTTGTCACTGTGTAATTCCTAAAATATCTTAATCTATGATAAGCCTCTTTAATCCACAACGCGGTCATGTGAATTTCAATGTAAAGCTTTTTATCGCTTTTATCCTCTTAAAGGATGAAAATACAATTCCTTATTAATGACTAAGAAAAATCAAAATTATGTTCTTCGCAAGCTGTCGCAAGGTATTTTTATGTCCAATAAACATTTGTCACATTCCGTAAAAGCATTTAATGAGAATGAGCTTACGAAGGAGGCAATTAAATTAATGACATCTCATTACTTTAATTGCTTTTTAAATCGCGTGTGATGTTTCTGTAACTTAGGTTTGCGAATTTAATTTCGTTAGTTATTTGTATACATGTATTCGGTTGACGGAAAATGACGCCTTTTATAGGATCTGATACGAACATTATAATATCAGTAAAGTAACAGATACATTAAAATGAATTAATATGCACTGGAAAATGAGTAGAAACTGGAACCATGTAACTATTTTGTTCTCAAGCTTTAGCTCGTTTAGGGTAAAACAATCAGATGCAATTATAAGTTCGTCATTTAAATAAATTTAAACTTATTTTCTTATGGGAATAATGCACTTTGGATAATCAGTCTTTTAAGTGACAATAATTAATCATCATTGATGTATTTACCAGGCTTGTTCTTGGACTAAAGATTGAGAATGGGAATAATTATGTAATGCTTCGTACAATCAGGTAAATAATTGAAAGATTAGAGCAACCAGCAATGATTTGTCATCCCACCCGAGATCTTTAGAAGGTCATTTGGGGAACTCAAAATCAGTCGAGAAGAACTAAAAGCAATGAAGTCCTACTTAACAGGTAGACGTACTGTCGTTCGATTTTCATTTCATTTGTTTCTGTGTGTGAACGTTCTTTCACACACAGAAACAAAAATGGGACAGTTCTATATCTCCGGTTCTGAGCCAATGACGAAATTAATTTCCGTTTTCATGTATTAAAAGCGCGACTTAGAGTATATATTTGATTTAGATATAACATTGTTCTAACATAAGTATTTGGACACAGAATCCGACTCATTTTGAAATGACACACGGATTTTGTTTTTCCATATTTCGATTTTCCAACTCAAATTATGCCCAGATATTACATTTTATAAAACCTGGTGAGAAACTCACCGAGAATTTAAAAAATTATCTTGGTGCGCTTTTTTCAGTTTGCGCCAAGAATAGACCACATGGCGAATTTCTTAATTTATCGTAACCAGTTTTCCTTTGGCGTTTTACAGTGCTCTCCAGCGGCAAAAAAGATGCAGTGCGTAAAGCACATTTGGCGTTATTATCGCTTGTAATAAATATGCCAATATTTCTGACCATCTATGCTTTCTTATACCCGTTGCTTATTTATGAAGTTTACATTTCTATATCTTGTCGGATTAAAGACGTTTTGACAAGCCATTGTGCCTCGTAACTGGCGAATATATATCTAGTTCTTTAAGTAACAGCATAGCGTAATGCTTCTACAGAAGCGCAAATCAAAATCTTTTAGAACTTGCTAGACTGAAAGGCGAGAGTTATCGTTTTATTCTGAACCAAAGGCATGATCTTAAGAATGTTAATTTTAAAGCAACCTTTAAATCTTTAAATGAAAAGAAAGTGTTATTTTTGTTGCAAATGAACATCCTATACTTTCGGGTATTTGAAATAACATAAGAAGTTAAATTCAAATTTAAGTAACATAGTCTGAGGCTACACACAAAATAGATAACTTAAACTGGCTCAAGATAACTAATGGAATATAGTTTAAACAATGGTTAGCAAGATGGCTAATGCCGGAGCACATTTGCACAGTTGGCGATAGTAAACTGTAACCTAAACTGAAATGTAAATGCAAGACGAAGCTGCCAGAAGTTCTAAAACATTCAGACCCTTGACTTAAATACTTTAGAACTAATTTGCATTCTAATGAGGACTAAGGAAATAAGTAGAGGTTCAAATCATACTAACTTGCTAATTAACAGTAAGTCGTACAATAGTCCTCTTATGTACTACGGTACTAGAACAAAATCTTACTGTTCATTTGCTTCTTGAATCTTAATTAAGTATGATCCTAATTCAACTTTTTATGTCAAGTATCGTGTAATAAAGTATTTTAAATCTTCTTGGTGAGCTACGTGAGGACATAATAATCGTATTTTCAAAACTGTTCATATAGCTTGGGTAACAGGTTATAATTTATTTCATTAGGGTAATATTTTAATAAAAACATTCTTATATTAGAATTTCCAATGATCAGTACTGAACTTATCCGAAGTAATTATTCGAACTGCTTGTTCTGTTATATACGCCAAGTAAAATTAAGCTGCAAATGTATTTTGCATGTATTTAGTTTACTTTCTTTAAATCCATTTGCAATAAATATTTGATTGCTCATAATTGTGATGATATGTAAATATTAAATTCTTCAATTTATATAATGTTTTTGTTTAAATGTTTGAACGAAATGATTTTGACTACGATGATTACAGCGATGTCTACATCCATGAATACGCATTTAGAAGATACCTATTTAATTTATTAATATCATGATATTATATGTCTTATTATGATTTTTTTCCTGTAATAGTTTTAATTGAAGTAATAAGGTTAAATAATGCTTTAAATTACTATCTTTACTTTTGCAGTTTATGATAATATTATAGTTTTCATCTTGTTATTTACCATATTTTACTCAGATCCTTCTAATACATTTAATGCAATAACTCATATTTTACGTAGGAAAGATGTAACTTGTTTATTTAGATGCAAAATGAGGCATAATGTCTTGAAAATGTATATATTAAACTGGCACTTAAATAAAGCTTCCTTATAAAATATTCTTATAATATATATATGTATTTTAAAAAATAAAAAATCTTATGTGAACACCACATAACTTTCTTGCGTGGCCTGTTACATATTTTGCTCCATTTCATTTAAAGTTATTTCCTCGAATTATTAATTAACCAGTATCACAAGGCAAATTGAAAATGACATAAAAAATTGCGAATTTTAAAATTAAAAATTCGGGCTATTTTTGCTGTGCGGGAGTGAAACTTCTAATTTTATTTTTTCATAACAAGTATAAAGTTTTTCCAAAAATAAATATGAAAAGTCGGAAACCGCATTTAAAGTTGGATGTCGTTATTTCTCAAAAATTAAATCTTTTTCTAAACGGACATTGTCAAAATATGAGTAAACATTTAAAACGAAGTATATGAGTACGACCAAAAATGGCGAAAATAAAAGCCAGGTAACTACTTTCAGCTGGGTAAGGAGGTGGATATGGGTGTCCTAGAATTCTTTTCTGTTTACAAATATTCTTAAAGCATGAAATATGACACATAGACACATACTTTTATCTTGAATTGTATGTAACAGGTTCAAGTGTTTTTGTAAGCAACTAATAATTTTCTGCGTGTGATTCTTTCGTTGTCCGAAGGATATCTAGGAGATATTCCAATTTCATCCATATGTTGGTCAACATTACACGAGGAATGAATGTTACGACTTCAGTAATTTTGCACCGTAATGCTGCAGTGTCATTCAGCGGTGTCTAGTAAACCTGGTCCTTGAACCCCAAAGGAAGACATCCAGTTGCGTTCTGCCTGGTGATCGTGGAGGCCAGTTTATTGGACCATCACGGCCGATCCCTCTTTATGGAAAGGTTGTATCTAAAAAGGCATGGACATCTAACCTAAAATGAAGTGACGTACCTTCTTGTATGAAAATTATTAATCCTGAATCTGTGGCAAAATAAATAATTGTAGCACATCAACATAAGTACTGGCTGCGATCGTCTTATCGCTGAAGACAAAAGGTCCTATTATTTTATTTTGCATATGACTCGTTCAGCTTAGGGCTGTGTCTGACGTTCTCAAACAGCGTGAAGATTCTCGCACTTCCAGAAACTAGAATTGTGTCGGTTGGCACCACCATTCAAATTAAATGTGGCCTCATTTGAGAAGAAGGACAAATTTCAGATAATCAACATCTTTCTCAATCTCAGACAGTATGGCAACAGCAAAGTCATAACGATCACTGTAATCCGACAAACAAAGTAACAGTAAGTTATGTACACCAAAACTTGAATACGTTGCACGCAATTCAAGATAAAAAGTATTTGTCTTATGTGTCATATTTTGCGCCGTATGAATATTTGTAATCAGAAAAAGAATTCTGAGACACCCTGTATATATGTTTGGTACTGTGGATTGCAATAAAAAAGAGAGGTGCACAATTAGAGTTTATAGCAATCCCAAATTTTAGCATTCTACAGCTAATCGCTTTGAGTTGTGCGAGATACATACATACGTACATACATGCATAGATTAAATACAATATACATGCATACATAGATTACATACGTACGTAAGAACGTCACGAAAACAATCCCTTTTGAATCCACTTTAAATCCATTTTGTATTTCGTTTTGGAAAAATTAATCCTTTATTCTGTCTGTACGTACAGTCGTCAAGCAAGAAAATCGTCTAAATGCATTCGAGAACGATCAAAACGGTTATTTCTGTTGAAATATGAAACCCGACATCTTTCGCGATTACAATACTTCCTTTAGTTTGTACAAGGAGGTAAAAAGGGTAAAATTTAAGCTTACGTTTTCAGAACCATTAGGTTATTTTGATGCTGGAGACGTGAAAAATGAGCGATGCCCTCGTCGGGACTCGATCCTGAACCTCTCGAATACGAGCCGAATATGCTATCGTTACAACACGAAGGCATACAGAAAGGAGGGAGAAAATGCCTTATATACTCCCCACTTTAAAAGGCGACTGGGGGTTAGGGGAGCCAGTCGCCAAATGGGGGTTAGGCGAGCCAGTTGCCAAATGCTGATGGTGAAGAATTATCATCCACCCTCTTGGTGGGAAAATCATTCGTCATTTTTTTTTCGTCACTCACAGCATAATTGGACTTCTTCTCTTAGGACTACTGAGGACTATTTACCAGCTTATTTGGTCTTGAAAAATGCATGATTCGAAGCAACAGACTTTGAGAGGTTCGAACATTGCTAAACAATTAATTACAATTCAAATTTAAATGAATAAATTGATTGTACACGGCGTTCATGGCGAACTACAGAAGGTGTTAAACATACTAAAAGATTTCCAAATCGCAAACCAATTTCATGTAAACGCTGGAATCAGTACATAAATGAATAAAAAAGGAACAGATTTTGGCCTCTACTGATGCGGAGACTTAAGCTAACTGATTCTTGAGCATTATCTGGAAGTAATGCCCAAGAAATAGCATTTTAATGTACGTTTATAATAAAGTTCTGTAGACAGCATTTTAACCATTACATAAATATTTTGAAAGAATATTGCATTTCACTATTATTCCTCCCCTTTTTTGGGGGTCAATACTTCCATTTTAAGAAAAGAAATTATTTTTTCCTTTTGGAGTTGTTATCCTCGACCAGAACTTGTTTCTCTCTTTTTTCCGCACTTGACAATATCCTGGAAATGGATCTAGGTTTGTTGTGATTTTGATACCTCTTGGTTCCATCAATGTTTCAGACTGAGAACGAAATGAGTTGCGGTTTCTTCAGGGTGCGTTACCTCTTCTTCTCTTGCATAAATTCTTTTTTTTTATCTATTTAGTGACCCGTTCCTGTAGATAACGTTCCACGTTCCTGCGGTTAGCAGATAAAGTTGCTGATGATCTTCAGGCATCCTTTTTATGTCTTCGTAATCTGGTGTAGCACCTGAGGTTACAATGCGTTAAAGTCGTAGCTTCGTTTTATAGACAACATTCTTTGAGAAACGCGAGTGTAAAAGTTGGCAATTTTCTTTATTTTTAGGATTCAACTTCCTTTTTTTATCGCTCCATAAAACAATGACAAGCGTCAATATTCACAAAATTATTTTGATTAAAGAACGTCGATATTTCTTTGGTAAGTTGCGAATATAACTGTCTCGAATTGATTAACATGTTTTATGGTCACAGATAGAGATGTATTTTATATATCTAGAAAAAATATTTTTCGTTTGCTAATTTTTTAGATACGAAACATAGGCCATATACATATCATGGAAATTAAATGAACTTTCTTCGTAGTTTATGGCGTTTTCTTATCAGGAATGTCTTTAAATGATACAGTTATTTAGTATAAGAAAATCGACATTTGAAGTTTTTGTTTCCATAAGTAGTATATTAAAATCTTCGTTTTCATTAAAAAGCAGATATTATTTGCTTGTATTAGGAATACTTAGGCTTCCTTTAAGAAGGTTTCATAAAAATACAATGAATTTGTAGACTTTATATTTATGGAGAATTATCTTTGGTTATAATCACAGATACAATTATGAGAAATATGAAATATCATTCTTATTCATCCTGTCGAAGTCTTAAGGAACTTTCTTCGCCTTAACTTGGCCCACCCGTGGCCAAGGAACACTGGTATTTCGGTTTCGCTTTTGTACGGCAAACAGGATGGCTTCATGAGAATTATGGCGGTTTTGCCTATGTGTAACGTAGATGCAAGAATAACGTGGATGGGCAGATACTCTTCGTGTTGCTTTGCCTTGGTTAATTAATCTAAACCAACCTAACCTAACCTTCTTATCGTGTGCCTTATCAGTGTATCTGGAATCAGGTCCAATTATAAGTACGGGGTGTGCGCTGAAAACATCGCGAACGAAGACAAAGCAAGGTGAAAACATCGCGGTAGAAAACATCGTGGGAGAAGAGAAAGCAAAGGCAAAACATCGCAGTTCTAAAACATCGTTTTACAAAATACCGTCGTCGAAAACAAAGCGGTTCAATATCTTCGCAGTTTTAAAACATCGCGGTCGAAAATATCGTGGTAAAAAATAAAGTACCTATAAATCATTGCGTGACCATAACATCGCACACATGCGTTTTCAGGTTTGAAAAGTTGTAAATGATTGTTCGTATAATGATTTGGAGGCCCAAGAAGGAAACAGGGATTATTTTATGTCTATATTTCATATTTTTGAATGAACTAATAATTTTTTTCTGAAAAAATAAGAAGGAAACTTAAGCATTTAAAAATCGAAAAGGAGTAGAAAATTAATGCAACTTATAGAACTTAATAGAAATTTAAATGTATATGGTTAATTAACAAGGGTCATTAATAAATTAAGCTTTTTTATATCGTTTTACTGATAATTTTTTATGAAGAATACAGTCTAAAAACGCTTATGGAAGATGAAAAATAACTGCATGAGGTTACCTCTGAAAAAATTGTTTAGTTAATTATTAAATTACTTTCCGTCCCATCTGTTAATCTGATATAGTTTTAATGAAAATTATATTTTGTTGTGTTTCCGTGTATTCTTAAAATGTCGCTAACATTTTCATTTATAGCGTGTAATAAATTTTTTGGATGTCGATTTTATTAGTTACGACGAAAATCAATTACATAATATGTCAACATGGGATTTCATGTGTGCGATGTTATCATCAAGTGATGATTTGTAGATACTTTATTTTTTATCACGATATTTTCGACGACGATGTTTTTAAACTGCAAATTTCTTGAAACGCTTTATTTTCGACCGCGATATTTTGTACCTTGACCTGCGACGTTTTCCTTTGCTTTCTTTTCTCCCCCGATGTTTTGTACCCACGATATTTTAATAAGTGCAATATCAGTCATTGTTTGTTTTGGGATTACGTTTCCTTTTGTCGAGCAACATTAATGATTTTTTTAAGCATAAAATATGCAAATACACTCTTTTTTATTATGACTTTATTTACTGAATATACAAATGCGTGGAATAGAAAAAGATAAAACATTTCTTCACAAGATCTGTGGGTCCTTTTTTAGACCAAATGAGGCTATTATTCTCGAAATGCGATTTTTCGTCGCTTCGCTATAAACGACTAATAGTGCTTAAAATCTTTGCCACCAGATATTACTGCTCTGTGCTATTTTTAGAGAAATTAATTAATGAAGAATCTGAATGTAGGTATATGTATTCCTCGAATTATTAAAAAAGACGTCACCTAGAGACGTCCTGTTTTGAGTAAAGTAGTCCTCCGAGCAACAATGTGCACCTAGAAGCCCGAATTTTGAGATTCGAATTTTTTATTATCTATTCTTTATTTTGTAGAACTTAATGAATTTATCATTAATAAACTCAACGATTTGAAAACAAGCAGTAGCAGCACTATACGCGATAAAATATTTTAATTTCCAGCGCGTGAAAGTGTTTTTCGTAAATTGTAAACATATACTGTTTTTTAAATATTTTGT